>LAPY01003397.1:1084-17829 GCA_000970635.1 Eragrostis tef | reverse complement strand
CTGCGAGACGGCCTGCGGGGCGCCGCCAACCGCGCCCGGGTGCGGCCCAGAGGGGGGAGGCGGCTGCTGCTGGCGCGGGTCCGCCGCGTACCTCCAGTACGCGTCGGCCATCGAGGCTGGTGGTGGGCTCCTCTGGAACGGGAGGCAAGAGTGGCGAGCAGAGCAGCGCCGCGAGAGTGTGGAGGTGGTGGTGGTGGAGGTCTGACGTGTGGGAGGAGGAAGGAATCGAACAAGGACGGGGAAGGGAATCGTGAGGGAGGAGAAGCCTTTTTGCGCCGTTTGGACGGGTGGATCACGCAAACATGTTTGAGCGTCCACGTAAAACGCGTGGAGGAGGGCCCAACTGTAGGGGAAGCCGGGCCTTTGGAATGACCAGCTTGCAACTGGGCCTGATTGATGTTGGTTGGCCTGCTGACTGATTCTTTGCAGGTCCATCCCTACCACTCCTGGTGTTTTTTGTCTATCTGCTTGTTCTTGTGTTAAGCACTTGAGCTGGCACTGGGCTCCATCTCTCTCTGCCTTTAGCGGCAGGTGATAATAGCCATCATTTTGTTCCTAGGTAAATTTCAGATATAGTGTTACCTTTGCTAACCTACTCCGCAAATACAATTTGTTCTGTGCACAATAACATCGTCTTGGTTCCACTTCCACCCTTATCCGACAGAGACTAATCGCAAAGAAACCAGTACTACGTACGTCAACGGCTCAACGCCCAAAGACAGCTTGGTCTCAAAAAAGAAAAAAGAAACCGCCCAAGGACAGCTTTCAGAAGTCCAAAAAAGGATGGTCAACTAATCCCACCGGCTCCATAGCGTGATCACGCCGGCAAATCGCACATGGCGCCCACCGCCGTCGACGGCCGTCGGCCGTGATCATTTACCGCGTCCCAACCAACGGCGTTGACATCGGACAAAAAAAAAAGGAGGAAAGGCACGAGATCGGTGGGCCCGCGCCAAGTGCACGTCGGCCCACATGGCATTGGCTTCGGCCAACTTGTTGTGTGTGTGTGTGTGTCCCGTCGCGTGCAGAGGCTTTTGCTTGTCACCCGTACGCGGTACACGGACGGACAAGTGACAGCTAGCGGCGAGAGGATCTCCACGTGGCCCCGAGTGAGTGGTCAGCGGAGGGTGCGGTGGTGGGCGAGCGGCAGGATTCGCTTCGTTGGAGCTGAGCATGTCATCCATCTTTTTCATCGCGACGGCGGTAGAAGCTGGTGAGAAGCTGTCCGAGGATACAGCACCACTCTTTCCCAGACTTCTGAATGGAGGAATAATCTCTGAGCTAACCATCTCCCAAAGCAGTGTACTAGGTACTCCTAGAAAGGAAGGGATCGATAGTCTAATGAACTACTAGTAGGTCATGCACAATTTTGGCAGGAACCAAATTCAACAGCAAACCAGTAGTAGTACTAATGAAACGTTCAGCTGGCAGGAACCAAATTCAACAGCAAACCAGGGCGTCTTGTGAAAGCAGGTCGGTCCTGCACAACCCATTTTCACATTGATGTTCAAAGCTGAGGAGGGAGCCATTCAGTTTGGTGTCGCTTCTAGTGCACAAGCACATTGCGCCGCACCTAGAACGACAGATTCCTTGCCACATCTTCCAACTGAAATGATTTAAAATGTTGACAAATGCTGTTGCTCCACTTTGAACCCGGACCAACTCGCCCGGGATCTCAAAGACACCATCATTGCCATCAAGGCATCGGCCAAAATTGTTCTCCACCACGGCCACCGGGAACAAATGCTACTGCCCAATCCATTGAAAGCTTCTTCTTTCTAGAAAAATAAAACAAAAGAAAAACACTGGCAGACCGACCGCTAATTTCCACCACGAGCAGCTACTTGTAAGAATAGTTCAGTATGAAAAAAAGGCCTGATATTTTTGGCAGTGATTTGCTTAATATATATAGCACTCTGACGCTGACAAAGTGAATGGAATTTTTAAGGTAGCAGCTGCAGGGTGAAGAATCCACGCGGGCCCATAGGCTGATACATCATTGGCAGCTCATACTTGGAGGAGCTCGATCCGAAGAGAAGAGAATGTTCAGGTGGCCACCAGCCGACGAGCAGAGGATCGGTCTCGCTGGCCAGGCAAAAGTCAGAAGCTGAAGCAAGCGAGTGAGTGCAGTGCATCATCGCTCGGCCGCCTTTCGCTTTCCCACGTTGGTGCCAACCAAACCACAGATGAGCACTCGACGTTTTCTTCCCTTTCTTGGCCCGTCACTTCCGGACGAACACAAGAGAGCTGATAAAATATGTGACGTTTGCTTGAGAACACCACTTGAGGAGGCGCAACCGCAACTTGTAAGCTGCAGTGCTCCTTAAACCAATCCCAGAAAAGGTGGTGCCCATCTAGCATCGCTATCTGTTTTGGTCTCGCTCCCAGAAAAACACGAGCTAGTCCAATTAAACAAGAAAAAATTGAGAGGTTCGGCCCCAGATTTTGGTTCCGCTCTGCAATTTGCGTTACTTTATTCGGGGAACTTGATTAAAGAAGTTGAGCGAGGGCTATCTTTTCTGCAATGCGCCTTTGTGCTGCTATCTGAAATATCAACATTTTTCTTAGCAAAAATATCACCTTTTTTTTTTGTGTGTGTGTCGTCCCAGGGCCACACTAACCAAAAGTTAAACATAATGAAACAGAGAGCTCACAAAGTAGGCACAATTAGCATGCTGTTCCCGTGTCTATGATGCATCCAGCCTTGAGAACAAATGTAGTGATACCCATCAAAAAGAACAAATGTAGTGAGTGTTACTACTACCAGTAAGCAGACTGATAGCAACACACAAGGCTCAAAAAATACTCAAACAAGTACAGACGTGCATGTGCCCGTTATTTGCTAACGGTCTGTATCTCAGAATGGCTGAAACCAAATCCCCAAATGTACAGTTTACTTTGGGGAAAGGAACGCGAGTCCCGTCTCCAACCGCTGCACCTAATTCAAAATCTAACCCAACCTACCGCATTAGAACAATTCAACCGCTCTCTCCTAAAACCGGTTCCAAATTTGCACTCTTCAAACACAATATCAGCAGAGCAAAACAAGAGCAAGCATCCAAGCTTACCCTTAAAGGCAAATCATCGAACCTTGATTAAACAATGCTTACCCACATGATTATTTGTCCGCTAATGACCTTGATTAATAATTAAAATAAGGGTGCTAATTACTCAACTCCCGTTCTTTCCACGGCTACCCCTATCAAGTGGGGACGCCCCACCAACGGAACGGACCAACACCGTGACCTCCCTCTCCCCTCTCCCTCCTCGCGCTCCCTTCCTGTGCTGGCGGCCAAATGCCGCGAGCTGGGCGGAGCTGACCTGCCGCCGGCGACCCGCTCGGCCGCTGCCGCCGCGGGAGCGACGTTGGTGAGTCACTCTCCGCTGTTCCTGTTTTTTCGAGGCGGTTTCTCCGGCCGTGGCGAGCGAGACGCGGCTCGATCTGCGCGGGCGCTCGCTCAAACGGGCTCGGCTGCGCTTGCTCGGGACCCTGCCCGCAGGCGGGCTCTGCCTCCGGCGCGCCGGCACCGCGGGATCCACGGTGGTGCGCGCGCTCCCCGTGGTGGAATTTTGAATTCCGGGCGCTGGTTTGGAAGGTCCCGAGCACGCGGGGGTTTCTCGTTTTTTTCGGAACGATTTTTTGCGGCTTTTTATTCCCAAAAAAGCCGCGATTTCGGGGGTTCGAGGCCTAAAGCTCGTTTTTTTTTTTTTTGCTTGCCTTTCTCGCTCTGCTCGCCCCGCATTGAGGCTGCCAGATTCGGGAGCCTCGCTTGCGGCGCGGGGATTCGCTTCGGGAGAGGCGGAGATTCGGCGGAGGCTTCCTCGGATTCCAGCGTGTGGGACCTCCAGGCGATGGCCGCCGCCGGTTGCGGCGGCGGCGGAGAGCGCGCCGACGCCAAGTACAACTCGTACAAGGCGCCGGGACTGCGCGGAGCCATCCTGGAGGCGGCGCACGTCTCGTGCCTCGAGGACCGCTACGCGCTGGGGCCGCAGCTCGGGTGGGGCCAGTTCGGCGTCATCCGCTCCTGCTCCGACCTGGTCACCGGCGAGGCGCTCGCCTGCAAGTCCATCGCCAAGGACCGCCTCGTGTCCCCCGACGACTTCAGGGGCGTCAAGCTCGAGATCGAGGTCATGGCGCGCCTCGCGGGCCACCCCAACGTCGTTGACCTCAAGGCGGTCTACGAGGACGAGGAGTTCGTGCACCTCGTCATGGAGCTCTGCGCCGGCGGGGAGCTCTTCCACCGCCTCGAGCAGCGCGGCTGCTTCTCAGAGCATGAGGCTGCCGTGCTCTTCCGCTACCTCATGGAGGTGGTGACACTTTGCCACAGCAAAGGAATTGTGCACCGGGACCTGAAGCCGGAGAACATCCTCCTGGTCAGCAAGTCGCCATCTTCACCGATGAAGCTCGCAGACTTTGGCCTTGCCACCTACATCCAGCCTGGTACATTTGAGATCTGACATTCATCAGTTCTGTGAAGCATACACTCTGTCAATGCTAGTATATGAGAGCTAAATCAGAAATTGGGTTTTGTCAGGTCGAAGCTTGAGCGGCATGGTAGGAAGCCCGTTTTACATTGCGCCGGAGGTGCTCTCTGGTGGGTACAATGAGGCTGCTGATGTGTGGAGCGCCGGGGTTATACTATACATCCTCCTGAGCGGCTTCCCGCCATTTTGGGGGAAAACCAAGTCAAAGATTTTCGAGTGTATCAGGTCGACAGAGCTGCGGTTCCCTTCTGATCCCTGGGATAGGGTTTCTGAATCAGCAAAGAAGCTGGTCATCGGGATGCTGCAACGTGACCCTAGACAGCGCCTCACGGCCAAGCAAGTTCTAGGTAAGACATGAGTTAATCTGTTTCTAAATCGCACAATGTGAAATTTAAGTCCTTCCATTTATTGAACTTATGATCATCGGATCAGACTGATTCCTATTTAGGCATATGAATTCTCCACAATAGAGATCCATACAAAACAAGTTTAGCCTTTTTACGTTACAAATTGAATAAATCAACAACAGAGATCAATATAAATAAGTTTTTGTCTTTTACGTTATGAATTGAACAAATCGACAAAAGAGATCGATGGAGATAAAAGGTTATCCTTGTTTACGTTACGAGTTGAATAATTTAGTGAAGATTCTCTGCTAAGGAGTGAGCTAGCGCCAGCTGCCCAGCTCAGTCTAGTGATTTTCCTAGTTCAATCTTGCAATGCTCGGAAAGGGATGAGTGCCATCGTAGCCATCCCATTTGTTGTAGGATCATGTTCTGGTAGATCCGCTTCTACTGTACAGAGATTTTAGCTTTCCCATTCTCTCCGTTCATGCTTCTTTAGATTCATCGCTTCATGGAATGTTGTTTGGCTGTCATTGCATCATTTGCAGAGCTTACTGAACACATCAGCTTTTAATGTAATCTCCTCCATTTTATAGTAATTGTTCACTATGTGGAGTTATGATATCTAAACAAATGTCCTTATGCAGAGCATTCTTGGATGCAAGAACACGCGGACCAGCCACAAGACTCCTGCAGCCATTGCCATGAGATCGGACTCCGAAGGGAGGACTCTGGTTCTTGCTCCTTCTCCACGCCGCTGGCATCACGGAGCCGCGATGTGAGCTTCAACACTGGCGGCCCAATCGCCTGCCAGAGCCTGTCCGAGGAGGTGTGCTCCCCTACATTTGCCTGCAGGTCTTCTTTCTCAGCATTCGTTGCTGACAGCGCTCCGCCGTGCACAACATCTGGATTCTCGTTTGATGGTACCGCTGAACCCAGCGGCATCGCGTTCCCATCCATGCCAAGCTTCTCGTTCTTCTGCGCGCAAGAATGCAGTGAGCCAGAGGCGTCGGTGTCAGGTGATGCCGGAGGAGAGAAAGCTTCAGTGGACACTACTGTCGCTGCTACTGCTCCATCCACATCTTTGAGGATGTCAGAGGCTGTGAAGACTGCGAGGTCCGCGAACACCTCGCGGCCCGTCGGCATCAACAGCAGGAGGAACCACACGATCGGGGCCGGCGAGCGGGAGCACCTGGACGTGGCGGTGGCCGAGTCCGTCATACGGTGGGCGTCGTGCACCAACTTCTCCACGACGCACTCGCTCCGGGCCTCGCTCGTGTGCTAGCATTTGTTCAGTCGTCTTTGCCTGTAATGCGATGCATGTCAGTTAAGAGTGTTCAGAGGTAGGGAATGTAACATGAACCTGATATATAGTAATAGTAGATTACCGAGTGATATGTGCCTTCATAATGAATGATATATGTTTGTCCTTGGCCCATTTTTTATGTGTCACCGGATCATGTTGACATTTTCGTGTCTGAAGAAGTCAGTTCAGGGGAAATGTAACCTTCCGAGCTTCAACAACCTCCCCAGCTTCAATCCCGAAGCTTAAATTCAAAGCTGGGAGATTTCAGACTCCGTTTGGGGTATTTGCGAACCTCAGTTACCCTCTTAATCAACTTACAAAGGCGGCGCATGGGAGCTCAGCTCACAATCTACTGCAAAGTGAAGGAAGCATGTCACGGGTCCTTTACGGCCCTGTTTGGATTGAGGGAATTCCAAAGGAATTTCAAAGAAACACGTTCCTGTGGAAAGGATTCACAGTTTTGCGTTTGGAACGGAGGAAATGCGATTTCCTCTCCTCAGGAACGACGCCCTTCCCTCCACAAAACGCAGGAAAGAAAACATCCACCAAAAGCTAAAGGAAACTTTCTTGTGAAACTGAGCGCGCGAGGGATGAGCTAACAGTTACGTTAAGCTACTGCAAAACCGGACGTTGTTGGCAGTCCACGCCCTGCCAAGCCTGCGTTATTGGGATTTTGGAATACGCACAGAACATGGAAGCAACTGCTAAGTGTCTTCACTCGATCTACGGCAATATCAATTGCTAATCAGGTGCTAAAATTTTGCTTTGTTATCACAATACGCGCAGGACGTGAAAGCAGAGATTCCAATCGATTGGAAGTGTGTTAGTAATGAACATGAGCTGGATGAATGGATAAGGATGTTCGTTAATTAACCATAATCAAGCATCAATTTATTTTCTATCATTTTCATTTTGTTGATTCCTGTGTTTTGGATTCCTGCGTTCAAAACACCAAAGTTGTTCATTTCCTGTGTTTTTCCTTTCTTCCGTTTTGCATTACCCTCCTATCTGTTTCCTACGTTTTTTCCTATTCTTTTGTTTTCCATTCTTTTGTTTCAAACAGCCCCTACATTTTTAAGGACTGAAGAGTTGAAATTAGAATCCGGTGGGTCAAGACTCAAGAGCACACCTGGCAGAGTGGCAGGGGGCGCCGGGGGCTCTTCTGCTTCAGTCTCGCATTTCCTCGAATACCATGACACTTGCTTGGCTAAACCTGCAGGTTACCTTTAGACTGTAGCTCGTGAAAAAAGCAAATGTATTTCGAGGACCGACAATGGAAACAATGGCTAGGTGCTTGTTCCTTCTGCATTGACCGCCCAGTAAATCAACCTCGATTCGTTCAATCTGCTCACTAAATCCGATCAGATTGACTTGTTTACTGAAGTTGGGGTGAACTGGTCTCCATTGTTGGACGGTGTTATCCTCTGTGATGCAAATATGTGATAATTTTACAATTGCAGTAGCAATAATGTTGAGCTTCTCAAATTCCTCAAATATGGTGTTGATCTTTGCATTTGCTGAATCTATCCTTGCTTCCACCTTGTGAATATGAGTGAGACAGATGAGAAAGCAAGCATATTTGGAGATGGCCCTTTTGATGGACGTCTTGGGGTCGCTTCGCTTCGTCAAGGTGTTCGCATCGTCCATAATGTCTTAAACCTTGTTTGAGACCTTTCTGGCATCAGACCATGTTCTTGATCATAGCACCACCACTTCACATTCCATCATTCACGTCTTTGAGAAAATCTTGTATCCGCTTCAACTGCTTCTTGGTTATTCTCAGAGACGTTCAACAAATATAAGGCCTCGTCTACTTTTTTTTTTGAGCTAAATAGGCCTCGTCTACTGCAATGGTACGGCCGCGTTGCAGCAAAAAACGGCTTATTGGGCCATTTCACTTCTTGTATTCCGCGCTCCCTCCCTTCACAGTTCACTCGCGCATTCCATCGAACACCATGGCCGCTGACGACGAAGCCGACGCCAAGCTCCAATCCTTCCTCCAATGGCTTCAGGTTGCTCTCTCTCTCTCTCTCTCTCTCTCTCTCTCTCTCTCTCTCTCTCTCTCTCTCTCTCTCTCTCTCTCTCTCTCTCTCTCTCTCTCTCTCTCTCTCTCTCTCTCTCTCTCTCTCTCTCTCTCTCTCTCTCTCTCTCTCTCTCTCTCTCTCTCTCTCTCTCTCTCTCTCTCTCTCTCTCTCTCTCTCTCTCTCTCTCTCTCTCTCTCTCTCTCTCTCTCTCTCTCTCTCTCTCTCTCTCTCTCTCTCTCTCTCTCTCTCTCTCTCTCTCTCTCTCTCTCTCTCTCTCTCTCTCTCTCTCTCTCTCTCTCTCTCTCTCTCTCTCTCTCTCTCTCTCTCTCTCTCTCTCTCTCTCTCTCTCTCTCTCTCTCTCTCTCTCTCTCTCTCTCTCTCTCTCTCTCTCTCTCTCTCTCTCTCTCTCTCTCTCTCTCTCTCTCTCTCTCTCTCTCTCTCTCTCTCTCTCTCTCTCTCTCTCTCTCTCTCTCTCTCTCTCTCTCTCTCTCTCTCTCTCTCTCTCTCTCTCTCTCTCTCTCTCTCTCTCTCTCTCTCTCTCTCTCTCTCTCTCTCTCTCTCTCTCTCTCTCTCTCTCTCTCTCTCTCTCTCTCTCTCTCTCTCTCTCTCTCTCTCTCTCTCTCTCTCTCTCTCCGGCACTCCCTTCCAGCTTCAATCCACCCGAATCCCTAAACCCCCAACCCCTCCCCGCCGCAGGCCAACGGCGCCGACCTCCGCGACTGCACGATCCGCGCATGCGGCGACAAGGGCTTCGGCGTCTTCTCCACTGCCTCCGAGCCTGGCGCCACCGACGGTAACACCCTCCCTCCTGAGGAGTCCCAACAAGGTACTAGTCCGTGTCCATCCGGGCGCTGACATGCGCGTGGCTACTTTGGTGCAGCGGTGGTGATGGTGGTGCCGCTCGACCTCGCCATCACCCCGATGCGGGTGCTTCAGGACCCGCTCGTCGGCCCGCGATGCCGCGCGCTATTCGAAGAGGAAGGCGTCGACGACCGGCTGCTCGTCATGCTCTTCCTCATGGCCGAGCGGCTCCGCCCAGGCTCCCTCTGGAAGCCGTACGACCGCAATTCACATCGCCCCATCTCCACTCCCAAATGATTTGACACCTTATTCTAAGTGCGTTCTGATCGCTTGGTCCATAGGTATCTGGATATGCTTCCGAGTACCTTTGGGAGCTCCCTTTGGTTCACCGATGAGGAGCTTGCCGAATTGGAAGGGACAACATTGTACCGTGCTACCATGATGCAGGTACATCGGTGCAACATGATGCTGTCATTGTCGTTGGCTTTGGATAGGTATGAGGAAATGAATATGAACTCATTGTTTGCTTTTATTTCTTTCAGAGGAAGTCCTTGCAAACCTTATTTACGGATAAGGTGAAAGGTCTAGTTGAGGAGCTTTTACATGTTGATGAATCAGGAAGGTCAGTATTCATTTTTCAGCATATTATTAGTATTTCTACTTTGTTTCTTCTGATATGTTCATCAAGCATGATGCATGCCCAGTCTCCTAAACAAAGACGCATTACATTGCGTGTTATGTATTTTCTAAATGTCTATTCGTTTTAATCTCACATGAAACTTATCCATTTTTTATTCATTTTGTTTAATGTTAATGCTGTAAATTTATTTGCAGCTCAATTGAAGTGTCATATGAGGACTTCCTTTGGTATGTATTAATATGGTTTGCACTTGTTTTTTATCATTTCACCATCAACACTGGATCATACCAATATGTGTGTAGACCTATATAATGTAATAAACAACACATGGGATTAAGGTACCTTCTTCACTCCGTGGGTCCTGACTCCTGAAACACATGAACCAAGAGAACAAATATATGATATACACTGCTACTTTTTATCCATGAAAGTTTAGGCTAATTAGATATCATCTGTTGGTCTATGGCAGGGCAAATTCAATATTCTGGACTCGTGCTCTGAACATACCATTGCCTCGTTCTTATGTTTTTCCGGGGCCATGTGACGACCAGCTGACCAAAATTGATGATGATTGTTGCAGTTCTAGTCTCCCCGCCCACCAGGTAATTTCAATGTTTCCAGCCAGTGCTCACTAGAATTTTGTGTGGTCCTTCTCAGCAATTTGTGATTTACTTTATATTTTTTTATCTTAATATATTTGGTCCTTCTGGATTTGTTTATTTTGTTCAATTTCATCCTTTGAAAGAATATGGACCAAAGGAGCCTGAAATGTTAACCATTTTTTAAGCTAATCTCTTGGCATTATATTGTGCTCAGTATATTGTGCCAATCATTTCTACTCATGCTTTGTGGTATCCTTATTAATTTTGTATTGTTTCAAATATAAACTGATATCTTCATCCATTTGTTCTTGACATCTTGTAACCAATGCTTTCCTGTTTGCAGGAAACTGACATTACAGCTAAGAAGAGCAGTGTTGATGGGAATTCAGAATCAAGTGCCATAGAGTCAATTTGGGCTGAGGGCCTTGTCCCAGGGATTGATTTCTGTAATCATAGTAAGTGACGCAACAGTCATACATCTGTTTTTTGACAATAAATACTTGTGTTTGCCTGGAATTACATAAGTGTAGAGTAAACATTTTTCCGTTAGGAAAGTATTGCTTGTTCCCCATTCTTAGCTACTTAGGCTGTATTCACCAGATGTAAAGGCACTGGCAACATGGGAAGTTGATTCCGAGGGACATGCTACGGGTGTTCCTGCTTCAATGTACCTCATGCTTGGTAATTTTGATTCAAACATTTCTATTTTCTTATAGTTCTTTGTTATCCATGTGATAAGAACCAGATAGCTTTCTTTGATATGTTTTTTTTTCTGTGAGATAATGATTTCGGTTATGATTTTGTTTTTCCTTTCTCAAGCTGATAAAAGCTCTGTTGAGGCTGGAGCAGAGATCTTCATAAATTATGGCAACAAAGGAAATGAGGTATTACTCACATAGTTCTTTGTAGCTCCATTGTTTGTTTATAAGATAAAAATTGTTTCATTCTTGTTAAGTAACATGGTATGACTTACATTGGTTTCATGAGTGTTATTGTCTCACATATCCTTATTCAGGATCCCTATCACTGCTAATATGGCATCACAATACATATATCCGATGTCTCTTTTGAAATAATAGAACCTCTTAAAAGATTTTTTTAGTGCCATCCTTAGAGCTTAGTTATAGTTTGTAAGATAAATTCAATAAAAGCTACCTTGTTTCTCAAGTCTTCATAGGTGCATAATTAAAAAAAATGAAAATCAGATGAGATGCACTACTCGGTGGTCTGTGGCCCATTTGTTCTGTCCCTGGGATTTGGTTATTTGATTTGATTGGTACATAGGTTCACATATCAATAGCTCCTTTTTGAGTAAATTAGTAAAAGTTACGTTATAGCTATGTTTGGTACTGAGAAGCTGTAGTGGTCTCACACTTTTTATGTCCATGTGTGATGTTTAGTGAACTTGTCATAAATCAGTTATTGTTATCGAAACATATTACTGACGACGTTCTATACTTTGCATTTACAGGAACTACTGTACCTCTATGGATTTGTGCTTGACAACAATCCTGATGATTATCTCATGGTAACCCTCAGTATGATGTATGTGCTAAAAGTACACTGTTTTAGGAAATGTTTGTTATTTAACTTTTAGGAAATAATTATCTCATGGTAGCCACAATTCACATGATCCTAGATCGTCGCTTTGTCTAAGTTACTGAGACTACTCCCAATGGGTAGTAATAAACAGATTTGTTAGCTGCTACATAGAACTTTTACTGATGTGGGAAGTAATTATATAGGATACATAGGGAAGCTTTATTTGATACAGATTTGACATGAAATCCAACATTTTGGGTCCAGTGTCATGGACAGAACACAGAAACAATTTATTGTTTTGGGGGCTCCTAAGAAACAACAACATGATACAATGCATTGGGAAGGGCTGTCTTTACACATAAACGGATAATATTCTTGTGACATGGCAGTCTTTGGCGCCATGATACTATGGATCGGAATTTGTTTGGCAGACGTTATGATTATTGGATGGACTATTTGAAATGCCCCACATGCTCAAAGTAATCAGATGGTTTATACTTGATGTTCCCCTCTTGTGGCACACTTGCATAAGATGTAGCTTTTAACCAAGCTCTGTTACTTGCTCTGTGTGCAGGTTCATTATCCAGCGGAAGCTCTTAGACAAGTCCAGTCTTCTGATGTAAGATGAAGCTACTGGAGATACAGGTGATGCTAAGTGATCAGGATTTTTATAGTTCTATTCCTGCATGAGTTCTATTACATTCTTGGGTGCTGTGTCGAGTGACTTGCCCCCCTTGCATTCCAGGGGTTCTTGGGATAGCTTGCACGTCTGGGTTCTTGAGATTGCTTGCATATCAGAGTTTTTGGGTTTTAATTATCAATATTATATGATGTTTCCAAAAGTTGCACTGTTCAATCCCTCTAAGCAGCCATTGAAATCGTGAATCTCACTGTGTATGTTTTTTGTGTTTGCAGAAGGGCGAGTTGAGATGTCTCCTACCCAGGAGTTTGCTTGATAATGGATTTTTTGGAGTTTGTTCTAGTGAAGAAAATGATAGCAAGAAAAGTACTAGTCCTTTTACTAGCTATAGTTGGAGCGGTCAACGCAAAGTTCCATCATATCTCCGCAATCTCACTGTGTATGTTTTTTGTGTTTGCAGAAGGGCGAGTTGAGATGTCTCCTACCCAGGAGTTTGCTTGATAATGGATTTTTTGGAGTTTGTTCTAGTGAAGAAAACGATAGCAAGAAAAGTACTAGTCCTTTTACTAGCTATAGTTGGAGTGGTCAACGCAAAGTTCCATCATATCTCCAGAAAATTGTCTTCCCTCAAGAATTTTTAAGTACTCTACGTACAATTGCCATGCAAGACCATGAGCTTGAACGGGTCGCTTCGTTACTTGGAAAGGTCCGTGCTTTTCAGTCTCTGCATTTCAGTTAAGAGTTGACTTCTAAGACCATGGTCTTGGGCTCTCGGCACTTAGATTTAAGCCATCATGGTACATTTATTGCATATGAGATGATGATATAATTTTCTTTCCCTCTTTACTGCTTCTGAATTTTCTTAACATTGTCGTTAACCTTCTGATAGAGTGGGTGATAATAGTATGCTGCGTGTGCACATAACCAGCTTATTTAACCATCTTTTGTGCAAAAGGGCATGCCTTTTTAGTGGGCATCCTCCTATGACAGTCATACTCTTGTAAGCCATATTTTAGAATTAATAGGTCAAAAGAAAATGGCTCTAGTGCATGCACACCGATACTATGTTTGTGACTCAAGTTTCGTAGCTATTGTTTCATTCGATCTAACCTTCTACTTCACACTCTACATTTGAAGTTGAGTTTTTGTTCTCCGAATCATTATATATTGCCTCTTTAAAATTGCATTAGCCGTTTTGTTTGAGAACCTCAAGAAATTTGCTTGGATGTGCTGCTTATAGACCTAAAAAGGCATATATTCTGTTGGCAAACTGTTCTAGGCCTTATTGAATTTGTGCTTGCTAGGCTGGATCGAGTGGAGATAGAGAACCAGCTGATGCAGAGGTCCAAAGTGCTATTTGGGAGGTCTGCGGTGATCACGGATCGCTGAGTTTGCTTGTGGATCTTCTTAGGTTCAAGTAATGGATTCCTCTTTTTACTCTTTAATGTATTTTAGACTGTAGCTAGCATTGAATAAACCATGGATCCATTCATTTTGCAAGAATGGCTGAACTTGAAGAGGGCACTGGAACAGAAGCATCTGATAGCCAGCTGCTAGAGACGGTTTATTCGTATGATTTGGAAGACTCCACGAGGTGGGCTGTGTCTTCTTTTTTTCTTCTTCCTTTTTCTTTTGGCTGTATTTCTACATGTTAATACGCATGGATGCATCTTAATGTATTTACAGTCTCCAATTTACTACTAGACAGTAGTATAGGATGGAACGTAGATAGCTAACTTTTTTCTTATGGAAAAATGCTTGCTAGTCGATAGTACCAATATCCAAGGTCTCCATGGAGTGAACATTGTTGAAAGGCACCTAGATCTTTTTAATCATTCTAGAGTGATCAGTTCCATTACCTAGCTTCTTTGGGTAATACTAATGGACAATATGTGCAAGATACAAGTTCATGTGCCAATATTTATCACCTAATTTCGTTTTTAATGAATAACATGTATATCTTGGTCTATAGTACACTGGCAATTATATATATTCCTAATGTTTTGTATCTTAAAGGACATATATTTGTTTATTTGCTTTATGCTTAACATTTCGATCTGCGCTCTTTCTCTTGATCACATGTCTAATAATATTATTTTCCTTTCCTCTTTCACAGCAGAAGTGATGAGTACAACAAAAACAAATCAAATAATTGTCGCTCATGTATAGTATACCGAAGAGGGCAGAAGCAGCTAACAAGGTTGTTCCTTAGGGAGGCAGAGCATCTTCTGGAGCTTTCTACAAGTGAACAGACCTAACATAATAATCCGGTATGCATTTTCTTATCTGCTTCCCAGTAAAAATTGAAGGGTTCTATAGTCATAATTGTGGTGCCTGTGTAGCTGTGTAATTTCTCTCCTACTGGACTACTGATACCTTTACTACCTTACGTATCAATACTCTTCTGAACCCATTTACTGGATGAGAAAAAATGAGGGCTGCTGAAGTTGTTTCTAGGTTTTCAGTTGATATGTCCATGTATATATGGCTAAGTGCAAGCTGCAGAAGTTTCAGAGTTCAGACAAACGTACCTTTTCAGTGATATGTCATTTTTGGAGAGTGTTCTTGGGTTATTAGGAAGGCTGTTCCCTGAACATATTACATGGCACCCTCACATTCTGCTGATAGTGAATTAGAAATTTGCAGGCCGGGGGTATGACAATAGTTTCTTTCGAAACCACACACCCCAACAGTTGCAAAGGAGATGTATTGCAGTTATGCAGTGTCGTCGCGCATCACTCTTAGTACTTTTACTAGCAAAGATACACAGGGAAGGGAAGGGGCAAAATGAACTTGTCGCTAGGGATATGTCATGCAAAATATCGCGTATAGAGGACTTGTTTAGCATATTGTTCTTTCTCTGAACTTCTGCAGTTCAGAGAAGTTAGAAGTAAATTCCAAAGTGCCATTATACGCAGAAGTCAGGGCGTAGCAGATTTTGCTTCAAAGTTCCCCAGGATTACATGAAGAAAATATACACAAATTCAT
The DNA here is from genome assembly GCA_000970635.1 of Eragrostis tef. Taxonomy (NCBI): domain Eukaryota; kingdom Viridiplantae; phylum Streptophyta; class Magnoliopsida; order Poales; family Poaceae; genus Eragrostis; species Eragrostis tef. The sequence continues at coordinate 2,457 of LAPY01003397.1, read as the reverse complement.
CAATAGATGTTTATCAAAACGGTTAGTCCTTGCAATTATATTTCTAACATGATGACTCCGCTCTTTTTAAAGGCTTGCGGCACAGAAGACTGCAGGAACGTCCTCACGTCCACGTGACTCTGATACCCTCTGTTTGGTGGGGTTATTTCAAGTTTTTGATAGGTTGATTGCCCTTGCCTCTCTTCTGGGTGCTCAGGATCCACCCGACGGGGAACTTGCATCATCTGTACTGTTACACAGTTTTTTTTTATGGAAATACACAGTATTATTTAGCCATAGAAGTGACGCTGGATTTACCTTAAACCATTCCTTAGTCTTATCCAAACATAACTTTATTGAAATGGAGAAGCATGTCCGTGGTTTTCCTGAGATTTGATTTTCTTCCGAGTGCTTGGTTTGCAGAGTTGCTATCTTGATGAAGTTTGGTTCGCTCGTTGTAAATGCGTATAATGCTCATCTGAAAACCTGCCGGGTATGCTATCTGTCACCGTATCCTGCGCTTCCACATTTCTGCCATTGCATCGTTCTAGCAGATTCGAAGAAGTAACAATGCATTCGTGATGATGCGCTGCGCATCTAATGGGTGATTACGCACATTTAAGTCAAAGCATCATATGTTTGTACTCTCTCCAGTTCTTTTTCTTAACGTTCAGACACTGTTTATTGTAAATTTTCACTAAATTACTTGCCTCAACGTCGTGAGAAAGAAATCTGAGCTGAGTATGTAATTCAGATGAGCGTACGTTGCATCCTAGCAATCCTACGGGGCCCAAGCGACGTGGACGGGAACGTGCCCACTTGGCTGTGACGGTGACTCAATGTGAGCATGCGGCAGCACATGCTGAAGTCTTGAAGATTCACTGAATCCTGCCGCTCCTGCGACTCTCCACAACTGCACTTCAGGAAGCAAGCAGAGAGTACAGTTTGTCCGCTGCTGCGCCGCCCGCGCAAACAACGCGTCTATGCGATTGTTAGGGCCGGTGCCCGTAATTAATCTGGCAAATCCTTCTGACAACCTGACTTCGCCGTCAATCGTGTTGAGTATTAATATGTGTTCACCTGGGTCATTCCCGATTAAGTATTCGCAGCTCGAATCTAAACAAAAAGGTATCTTAAGCTCGCAGCAACACTGAGTGAGTGGTAGCAACTCGCACGTGCGCCTTGTCCTGGAAATTGTGCTGCCCGTGGGTGCTCGTGCCCGTAAGATCACCTCCGCTCTTCGATAAGATCTTGTCCCTCGCCGGATTAGTAAGCTTCAAAGCACGTGCTTTTACATACTTTTGTGATGTCATTAACGAAGGGGATAACTGACGTCGTCAACTCCACATCTGGGTTCCTACAAAGTATTAGCTCTGACTTTCAAAAAAAAAAAA
>LAPY01003396.1:43643-57574 GCA_000970635.1 Eragrostis tef | reverse complement strand
CCCGAAACAAGCCGCAACTATCATCTTAGTGGAAAAGGGGAACACACCTTGCCGATTTAATCGCCATCGATCAACTCTTCCAGCCCACGATCATTGACTGCCTCATCGACGACGCGAGAAAACAGTAGCAGAGACGAACTGCCGCGTGCCGCCAGGGAAACGCGATCGACCGGAAGAGCGAGAGCAGGGCAGGGGAGGTTATCAAACCCGCACATGACTTATCCACGTCAGCTGCTCGCGTGTCCTCCTTAGGTTGCAAAACCACCGTCACCTCGGTCCACCTCATATAATCTGGTATTGTTAGTGCTAAAAGATGTGAAGTGCTCTGGTTTTGCAAATCATAGGGGTTAAATGAACCAAACTAAACTTTAGGGGTTATGTGGACTAAGGGCATATTTGAGGGGAGTAAAGTGGACTTTTTTCTTTTGTAAAATAGTCAAAAAAAAGTCAAATATCGCACTGGCCTTAGAACATCTCTAAGAAGGAATGAGAGACCTAATTTTTCTTTTGTTTATAGCTACGAATGAGATTACTTTAAAGGCTATGAAAAAATTAAAAATAGTTTTGAAATCTTGTTAAAAATAGTTTTTCTAATTAAATTCTCTTAGATGCTCTTATTATAAGCCAAAACCGGAGAGAGCCCTGTCAAACGGCCCCAATGCGCGAGAATGTGACGCGGTTTTGTGAAATTTATTCAAAAGAAGATAAGGAGATTTATGAGGACATTTTTGCAATTTATCCGACAACAAAACTTGTCCCATCCTTGCAGTTACAGACAAACGAAAGGGAGCGAAACAGCGACTGTAATTCCCTCTTCTTCGTCGCCGGCGACCTCACCCGCCGCCGCCGCGCCAGGATGCCGGTGAGGGTGGTCGACACCGCTACTCCTTCCTCCCAACCCTCCTCAGGTTACTCTACTCCCTTCCCGAGTCCCCTCCCATCCTCTCCCATCTCGATCCTATGCGCGGATGCTAGGTTTGTTGGTACACCCAGGTTTAGATCTCATGCTTGATCCGTCGATCGCGTTGGCACGATCACGCTATGCTTCCGCGTTGGAATCCGATTCGAAGATCATTTTGTTCACATTCAGGATTGGCCTGAACGGATGTTTGTAGGGCTGTAGCCTGCTACTGATTGAGCTGGTTTTGATCCTTTCACCTACGAAAGTTACTGCTTTCAAGTATAGCAGTTCATGGTATGGTCCATCAAAATGTTTTCGATTTGGTGCCTAGCGTTTTAGGAAGCCTCCCTAGATAGTCAAGTGTTGCTAATGCTTGCATCGTTCTGATCATTTCGTCGAGTCAGGCTGAGTTCGGTGCCCCCAAAGAATTATTCGTATGTTTTTTTCCCTTGGAAGGAACCGTTCCTATCAGAATGTGGGTATAAAAAATGTCATTTGCTCCTTACCGTTACTGATTGATGGATTTCTGGAAAAACCAATTGATGTTGTGTTTTCAGAACCTTTTGACTAAAATATGTAGTCAAGGTGGGAGTTACTTTGTAATCTTATTAAGCTCAAATTCAACATGCGACGTGCTATACTGATTGAAACATTATTTGCAGGTCAAGATGCAAATGCTGGACAACCGTCTCCTCCTAGCTGTTCGCTCTTAAGTGCTGGGAGGGTAAGTATTTTGTTTTTATTGCTTTAAATGCCAAGTTTTGGCTAAGAATGAAACTAGTAGAATCTGAGTCACTTTCCTTTGAGAAGGCTATGGTTAAATTTAGCTGCGAGGATGCAAGGTCACAGATTGTTGTACTTCTGTGGTACTAGTTGTGACCTTCCATGACGCTGTTTTTGGCTGTGGTGTGCATATATTGTATAAACTGAATTTGTACATTTGACCATTGCTCAAGTTCTCACCTGTGACATTGCAAGTGCTTTATTTTTGAAGCCTTAAAATTTAAAGATGCCATTGACCAATTCTGCTTGTATCTTTCTTTCAGTGTTTCGCTGGAACTCAGAACGTTTCAAGTCTACAGAAGGATGAAGCATGGAAAGTTAATGTGCGCATCCATGGTTGTGATCTTGAACAGGGTTATCTATGCGGAACGATGGAAGCACTCAATGTTCCCTTAGCAGATACACCTGTGAGTTACTCATTTATTCTTTCACTTGGACTCTGCAATTTGTATGCTACAACATTTCCTTGAACCATTCACATACAGAACTGCAACCAATGTTCAAAATTACAAAATCAGCTGAACAAGATATATCCTATTTATACTTGATAAATAATCGTGTTTCAAAGTACAAGGGTACTTGAGAAATATTGTTTGACACAGTTTGAGACATTTTTGGGAATGCTGTTGGGAAGTTTGTTCTTTTGTTTAAACTGTGTACTTTTATGCCATCTGTTATTTATGACCAGAATTCTCGTATTGGGTTCGCTGTCCATAGGTTGTGACATTCTGGGAGGGGGAGATCGTAGATGCTAAAAATTACACATTTTTCACTGGCAAGTGGGAGGCATCGTGAGTATTTATGGTTTATGCTAACACCCTCGTTTGTGATGCGTATATATGTCCTGATCTTGGATTGTATTCCCAACTAACTGTAAAAACATCTTCCATCTATTTTTTCAGACCGGAGGATGATATAAGACACTGGTCTAAGTTCCCATCATTTACTCCTCTTCTGGTAATTGGTTGCTTAAGTTGGTGTTGCCAATCATCATGAATCTTTTGGGGACATGTTTCTCATTGTGCTCTGTCTGCAGAGTCAGATCGAGACAGATGGTGGCAAGTCTTTGGACCTTAGCAACTATCCTCATATATTTATGGTATTGCATTGCCCTACCTATTCATTTGCTCATGTATATGCATTATTAATTAACATATCTCTAATACTACATGCAGAGATGGAAAGAGCAGTACTTTGTCAATGTTGGAGTTGACTGTGGGTTAACAATAGCTGGTTTCTACTATGTCTGCTTTTCATGTAGCGATGGTTCTATTAGTGGCTTTTATTATGATCCAAATAGCAGGTAATGAATATTTTCTGCATTTGTTTCTTGCATAAGTTTCATTATAGGGGGTGGAATTTCATCAATAGAGAATCTCGGCTGCTGTAAACATTTTGTTTTTTTTTTATGTGCAGTCCATTTCAGAAGCTTGAACTGAAGTGTACCAATGAGAAACATTCTGGATTCACATTTTCTTCATATGAGCTACAGTGACAAGGACAATACGATCTATGTGCCAACTTTCCAGTATTAACATATACAGTGTGTGTACCGAACTCATAGTTCCTAATGGTGTTCCATTAAAGGAGACGAGATGACATGTATGTAAAAGTGGTTTCCTGTGAGAGTAAACAACTTTGCAGTATGCTCCTTTGTAATTTGAAAGAAACAAAGCAACTTTTCTTGTCTAAAGTCTACCTTTGTCTATTCTGTGTGTATATTGCAACATGTTTTGTCCATGGAGTTACAGGGGTGTGAGGAACAAATGCTGATTCAAATAATACATCTGGTCATAGATGCCGCTTTGTAGTTGAGGGTTTCAAATCAACCTATCTATGCTATATACATTGTGATTCCTAGTTGCAGACATTGTAAATACAATTTCTATACAATCATGATCTCGAACTTTGTCGTGACTGCTGATTATATTCTTACATTTTTAGTTTGTGGTACTACAAAGCTGCCGAGACCCCTTTCGGTTTCGCTCGTAGCGATTGCAGGATGTCTTTCATGTGCTGTATTTCTATGAACAGAGTAAACTGTTGGCCCGCTCTTCGTCTTTGTCTTCAGAATCCATACATTCTTTTTAGCAAACTACTCTCTGCTGTTGTTGTTTCATGATGTCTTGATTCTGCTTTAGGCTGTAGTTAATTCTCTAAGGAATAGAATTCTTCTGCATCTGCGTTGACAAAATCTTTCATTCATTATCCATTGATAATAACAATCAAAGATTTGGACAGTACCCATGGACACATAAGTGAAACTTACCTTCATATACACAAGGCTGTGTAGACAGTGGAACGGGTGGTGTTACTTCTCTTCCTTCTTTTAGAAACCAAGAAGAGATTTCCTTTGCCCTTTGTACCAAAGGCCTCTCAACATTCTCAATCCATGTATCAAACAGATCGAGAACAACTTCAGTGATGACTTCTGAGAGTACTTTATCATCTTGTCCCGGTTCCAGCTTCTGCAGCAGGTATCTATTGACCGATAATACCTTCTCTAGCATATGCCTTCTATCAATATTATACGCTACCATTATTTCTTGGATTTTGTAGATCATCTTGAGGACTGTCTGACAGAGTGTACCATATGCATTTCGGAACACCTCGGTTGCTGCTTCGGACAGTTCCCTGTTGCTCCGGCCATTCTTATCATTTCCTAACTCACGTTCTAAGGTTGGCGCAAATGTTACCGTCTTCTGTCTTGTTGTGTTGACACGGAGCTGCTTTGATTCCCTCAGCATTTCATTGGCTTCCTTCATTTCTGACTCAAACCTGCTACTGACCTTGAAGTATGGTTGTTCCTTGTGTGCAGTGGGGCTCGGGGCTGGTGAGTTCTGTCTTGGTGATGCGTCCACGAACACCTCAGGCGTCCTATCGAAATCGCCCCCTGCAATGCACATAGTAAAACATTGATCATCCATGCTCCATACTAGCAAAACCACACTACAATCAATGTATTTATTGAATTCAAATAGTGACATACAGGTGACATTTGATTTCAATTAACAACTGATTTGGTGGCATATGGTACTCAAAGTTTGTGACTGACGTACAGAAAGTTGGATGCTGCGCTTTACTGGGGGTTCTGAGGTAGGCATCCAGTTGATCATCCCTGCCCCTGGTGTCTTCTCCACTGGGCCCAGCCCTTGGCGTCCACATCAACTCCTCCTGCGCGGGCTTCTTTTTGTGATGCAGCAGGTGCATCCATTTCTTGGCCTTGCTCTTCACCTTTCCCAGCACCGCCTTCTTCTGGCTCCCACCTGGGGTCCGCGGCGATTCTGACGGGCTTACTGGTGGCGCCCGTGGTGAAGGCCAATATCGTTGGTGCTCCTCCCCTTCATCAAATGGATGTTGGCCTGCAAAATTAATGGTCTCCTCTGTTAAGATACCGGATATGCAGAAGAACGTATGATCAGCTCCCTCCTGTCAGCAGATGAGCACTGAAACATTATGCATGTATATGGGGATTTCAGCAATGAGTTAAAAGGACAATGCCCACGGTAGAATTTCTCGGTGTTAAAATTTCGAACATGCAAGAATAATGAATTGAGACCCCATGAAAGAATTGTTCTCGACTCAGCCCTAGAGAGAAATTTTGTTACCGTTTTGGACGAGGTGATCCCCTCTTTTGGTGCTGATCCCGCGCTTCAGCTTTCTGAATTCGCTCATGTTTGTGATTGTGCAGGAACAATACCAAGTCCAAATGCAAAAACTTGGGAGGAGCTATGGAGAGCTGTGCCGGCAAGGCAAGAAATGGAATTTGCTCCGCCTATCTAAAGTTGGCAAACTCGAGGGAAACGTTCTTACTTATAGCATTGACAGGGCAAATTATTGAGGAGTGGTTACATTCTGCCTTGCTATTCTCGGGGGCTGTTTGGTGGTCGCTGAGAGGAGAGGATTTTGTGCCGCGTTCTTAGACGCCTCCAATGTAGGGACGAGATCACAACAGGAGACTCTAGCATCGATGTCTTTAGCTGCAAGTCGTACTGCTACAAAGACCCAAGTCGCCGCTGATAAAACCGGAGCTCCAAGGTTGGCTGGGCGTTGATTATTATTTTAAAAAAAAAAAACAATGACAACATTATTATTTTTTTTAAAAAAAACAACAATGACAACATAAAAAAGGATGTCAAGAATGGGATTCGAACCCATGCCCTTTCGGACCAGTACCTGAAACTGGCGCCTTAGACCAACTCGGCCATCTTGACATTAGCGAAGAAGTGATCTCCATCAATTTACTTATAATATACTTTCCCCTCCCCGTTAAATGATGACAATTATGTTTTTTGAGTTACGTTTTGTCTTATTCAAAATATTTGCTCAGGTGTGTATATTTTTAGTGATATATCATAACAATATATCTATTTTTTAAAAAATGAATAAAACAACGTAGCTCAAAAATTTAACTGCGACACCAATTAAAAAAAAAGAGGGAGTACCATGTATCAATACAACATCAGCATTTCTTTCTCTGTTTACCGAACAGCGCGGTGATTTTGTTCGTTACGTATTATGATTATTAGTGTAACATGACAATATCCAACGATGATGCCCACAGACCTAACATACCCACATCCCAGGCCACTCAAAAATTTGTTCCCTGCTGCATATAACAGGCAGAGACGAATCATCGGGACGCATAATCCAACATCACAAACCATCAATTAACTGCATTGGTGAAAAAATTGTTTCTACATCATTTGCTATTGGCAGTCACTAAATAGACTGACAGGTGGTTTGTTCACTGCTACTGTTCACTATTAGATGTTACAGTGTGTAAACAATGTTGTACCGATGAAACAGGTTCTCGCCATGCTCCCTGTAATCTGCCAAGGTGAATGTTTGTTTTCCAAACTTACTAGAAGCGGCAAACGCAGCGGCACCCCTCCATGCATCTAGAATAGGGTCAGCTGCTCTAACTAGCTTCAGAGGAGCAAGGTAGGGCCGAAACTGCCGAATCCCGGATTCCAGCCGAGGGATCATTCCTGGGAACAGGGAACTCCCGCCTGTGACAAGAATGGACTGGCAGAGGCGCTCCTTGACAGATTCATCCTCCATTAGTCTTCTGAGGGAGATGCTCACCATCTCATCAATGCCAGCCTGGTCGATCCCTATCATTCCAGGCTGGAACAGAACTTCAGGGCAGCGGAACCGCTCGATTCCCATGGCAATTTTATAGTCCTCTGCGGTAAGAGGCCGGACTTTGGGGGCCTCTGGGGTCGGTTGAATAGCTTCGGATTTGGACACAAATGTTGGGTCGATCTCCTGCACAGAGGCAGAAAATGATTTCTGGATGTGACATAAATTGTTGATTTTAATCAAACAAAGATATAGCATAATTGGTCATCAACAGAAGGAAAGCTTAAAACAGACTTTACCTGGAGCTTCGATGCAATTCGAGCAAGTTCTGATTCATCATCATCGTTTCCGTCATCGTCATTACCTTTGCTCATCTTATTGTACACTAACCAATCTTCATCTTTCTGTCCAAAGGTGTCCTCACCTTTGCCCCGATCAAATGCGGCAGAAGTGAGCAGCCGCATCCTTTCTTTTTGAGCTGCATTTAGCCGTTCACCACGGCCTACACCACCAGATGAACTATGGTTCCCATTTGTCTGGCTGCCACCAACTTTTTGTCGCTTCCTCTGCTCAAATTTCTCAGAAAGTTCTGAATATCGGGCACGAAGCTCTTCGAGGTATAATTCTGGGTTCTCCCTGTGCAGTTGAGTGAAACATATTACCAGAGCAGAACATAACTTCTGGAAAATATTTTAAACAGATTTGATCATTTCATATAGCCAGATTATCCAGGATGTAGATCATGTATTGTTGACATCCAACACATCATACAGACAACTCGTGAATGGCAGATGAGTAACCTTTATGATGGTGGCATTAGCATAAAATCATTACTGGTATTGCAGAATGCATGACGTAGTTTTGTCTTATATTAGGACGTTGAGCAAGGGATAATATTGGAAGAGTTAAGAAATTGCTAAAGTAGATTCAAAAGAACTATGCTGCAACCAACATTAGACAACGTTACGAGATTTCATGCAGAAAATTTTATATATGGATGCAAAAATGTAGATCATATTTTGGGGGGAGGGCGAGAAATCAGAATGGAGATATCAGAACTTACGCATGCCTTTGTTCTTCCAGTTTCTCCTTGAGTGCCTCCTCTTCAGCACGCCTCTGCTTGGCACGTATTTTGCCCTCCGTTGTGGTTTTAAGTAATATCTGTTTCTTCTTTTCTTTTAGCTAGTCAAAATACAAAAGCGGTGCTCAGTGATTGAATGTCCCTAAACTTGGGCAAACATGGCATGAGCAGTATGCACACAACATGCAGACGGCAGATGCCCCCAAAAGAGAACATGAACAAAATCCTGTGATGACTGAACAAACACACCTGCTCTGGTGTCAATGTCTCATCAGGGACAGATACAAGTGGATACTTATCAGCCTCTGAGACATCTGCTTTCTCCTCATTACCATTGGACTCCCCCTTTGCTTTCCTTAGAGACTGTTTCTCTTTCATAATACGAGATTTGATTTCCTTCGGGGAAAGAAATCCAGCACTACTTAGCATAGCTGTTGCTTCTTCTTCATCAGCTTCATCAAGTTGCTCCAATAGTTCCTCCCAATCGGAAATATTCTTTTCCATGCCCGCTATCTTCTGAGACCTCTTTGCGGCAGCCATTTCTCGCAAACGCTGACCGGCCTTTTCCTTCAATGCTGCTTTTCTTGCAAGGTCTTCCGCGGATGGCAGTTCTTCCTTTGGTGGGGGAACCCACGGTAGTTGCCAATACCTCGTTTTCTCTTCAGCTTCTTCCTTGTTGTTCTGCAGAGAGCGAAAAATCTCTCACGTTAAAAGAATGTTCAAAATAACTAGAACATACATAATAAATCGGAGCCCAGATAAATATACCGGATGGAAACAAAATAAAGGCTCTATCATTCTATAAAAACACATTAGAAAATGGAATTCAATAATTATAAACCTCATATGAGAACAGAGCAGTATGAAATTTTGCAACCTTAAACATCTGCAACTCTGACATATAGTCGAGAGCTATATAACAATGCTCCTTCTTCAACTCTTCAGCCTTTTCCCATGAAATACTTGCCCTATTCAAATTAAAATGGTGGTTTCAGAAATGCCATGAAGTACTTAAAAAATATACTGTTATCACTTACGAGTGGTATGGATATTTCAGGGAGAGCAGCTGCCTCAGAAAATCAGTAATGTGAAATCCACCAACGTTGGTTCTGCAGCACGCCCCCAACACAGGTTGTCCTTTCAAAAACTGAAAAACAAACCCAAAGTATTGTAGTTACACAGTAAGAGTTTATTTTAAAATACATAAAAGCTCGCGCAACTTTTTAAATTTATTCCAGGGCGCTTAAGGACTATATAGAGGCCAACAGAAATGCATCCTGAGTATATAGTTCCATGAAAAAGACATAAACGAGCCAGGTTATCTCCATTTTAGAAACTACTTAGCACATAGTCGTAACCATTAAATGTTCTCAAACCGGAGTTACATGCACTGCACTGTATTTATCCTTCTGAAGATACCGGAAATATAATTTGTATACTGTGAAAGTTGAAGAAAGACACATATTCAGGATAGAAACTTACTGGAACAACATGGCACGTTCCATGTTCACATGATACAACCAACCCATCTTCTCCACAGTTTCCAAGTTTCTGGTTGTACTTATAACTGAATGCATTGTCGATGCCAAACGCTACAATTCAGATAGGAATCAACAACTTTAGTTTCTCTATCCTTATGTCAAGATCATTAAAACCATGCAGCGATAAACAGTTCATAAAAACAGCACATCAGTATCACTGGAATTATTACCAATGGATGGCACACCATATGTCTCGAAGAGTAGTTCTGCCATTCGGGCTCGAGAAAAGGATGGGTTGCATTCACATTCTGTCATTAGAATTGGGTGGCCCACCTATCCAGTGTCAATGTGTCATTGTTAGTTTCAACAGGACTTAGAATAGTAACAGTTGACGTGGAAAAGTACAAATTTCTAAAGTTTGTTGAAAAATACATATGAATAATACATGTTAGCAACTGCAATAATTAAGAATTTAACTATTCAAAACCAACAACCATGTGCATGTCTGACAAGGACTAACATATGTGAAAACATGCGTGGGGGTTCCACTATAAGAACATGGAATGAAAGGGTTGTTCAGACCCACTCATCGTAGGTCATATTCTGCTATCAGCTGAATAAACAAAATATTATTTTTGTGTACCTCACTTGATGGTCCATGCTAACTTTGTGTCTAGAATGGAGTTGATAAATTTAAATGCTACTCTTTTTTGTCCTTTGCCTCCATTATTATGCTGAGACTACTCATGTTCCTCGTGAAACTGTACTTAACTACAAAACGTGTACTGACTACCTTTGCCCCCACCCCAGCCCACCCACCCCAACACACACACAAACACGAGCACCCTTTCCCTGCTTTTCTACGCATTTTGCAATGATCAGCTCGAACTGACATTTTGTTATGTCTCAAATGCAAAGTAATTTATCAAGGCGAAATACAATAAGTCAATAACAAAACAAAACTTTTTGAAGAGAAGCCAAGACACCATGAAAGTTCACCTCTGAAGTGGCACCTAAGCGATCTAAGCCATAGTCAAGAATCTACAATACAAAGAATGGTACCATATCAGAAAGAATAAAAGCAGTAATAGAAAGCCTAGAGTGTAAAGCATCATGATTCAGAAAATTAAGAAGCCCCTGTAGGGTTTTCATATCTAAGAGCCGTAACGATTGGAATTGGCATTTAGTGCCATTACAGCAACCATATAAATTATGAGATCATATGACCACTCCGCTATAGAATAACACCAAAACTCAATATCAAAACATTTAGCTCCGTCCCTGCTTGAAAGTGTATTGTTTATCATGAACTTCTGACTGTAGGCTATGCACATTGAATCTATCATTCAAAATGTCATTATACTAATTAGATGTTTTGGCCCTAATAGAAATTTTCTCGCATAAGTGATTGCTTTAATATTCTAGAGACAGATGACAGAATAGATTGATCTTTGTTTCTATCTATCTCAAGACTAGACATGATGAATATATATACGTAGATTCTTCTAAAATAACTCAAAAAAGGTGGACGATGTGACGATGTCACAGAAGTACGAACGTATTCCATGTATTCAAATTGATAGACAACGTCATCGTCAAATGGTGAGCGAAGAGCCGATCTTGTGCAATCAAAGAACTTCATTAGAGCTGGATCATTATCTCCAACTACTGAGACAGTTTCACCTGTATAATGGAAAATAAATCGAAGTGAGTCCAGACATCGAAGTTTCTTGAGTCCTATTACGAGCCTGTACATTGACACAGGCATGAACGCTTTAAATAAGCAGATTTCTGTTCCTTTCAATTATACATTCAATGTTCATCAGGCAAACAAAAATATTACAATAGAAATATCTTGGTTTCAAAATATGAACAATAGTTTAAGGAAACACTCATGGCATGTTCACGGCCCGCAAAATAAATTCAAATCATCAGAAACATATTGTGATTATATGGGATCAAATGAATTTAAATGTTAAGCTAATTTCATTTTCGTGCGCCATGTCGACCGCGCAACAACTTCTAAAGCCGCAAAAATTAAGAGTAACAAAGCAAACACAAGATTATACAAACAAAACAATCTATGCTTTGACACAGCATCCAACCACCAAAGCAACACGATCGAATTAGCATCCTAAAACCAAAACGCGGTGTACCAGAGCTGCGGTGGCGTGGCCTCTGCACGACATTGCGGAATGACAAGCGCGGCTCCGCCTCGCCCGCCCACCTGCACGGATCAACCACAGCGTTACTGAAATCCTCGGAGGCGTGCTAGGGTTAGGGTTTCGGGGAGCCCCGGCGCGGCAGGGACCTCCTACCCGATGCGGAAGGTGGAGGAGCCGTTGTCGATGACGATGGGGGTGGACGACGAGAAGCGGGAGAAGTCCTTCTGACGCGACGGGCGCGTAAACGACGGCATCACGCCGCCGGCGGCGAGAGCGCTTGCCGGAGGCGGAAGAGATGGGTTTGGGGGCCTTTGTCCTTTCGCGGCGTCGTCCTCTTCGCGACTTGCCTTGGGACCTCGAGCTCAAGCTACTTGGCAAAGGCAGGGCAGGGATATATAACGTGAAAACCCCTGGCCTTTGACATAATTCATGTTTAAGTCACCTGATGAACATAATAAGTGAACACGATAGAATTTGCTTTTCAAACCTTTGATTTGAATGTCGTATTCAGGAAGAACACTGTGTTGGTTTTAAGAATATGGACTCTGAGCAATTTTATGAACTACTACTCTATGCAATTTACAAAAGTTTGTCACTTTGGGCATAAATTGGGTGAAGCTTATAAAACTTTGTTTTACTTCAAATTTAATTTCTTAACATGATAATCAGTGTGTATAGAGTTGTCTCAAAAATTAATTAGGCTACTAGCAACGCATCCGAATTTCATATGTAATCCTTCTGTTTTTATATCCAACACATTTTGGTACCTGCTCTTTGTGTGCGACTTTGAATACGATATGGCTAGTTGAAATCAACACAAACCATTTTGTTCTGGTGGAAAGAAAAATAATTCTAAAAAGGGGCATTTTTCTTTTTAAGGGCTAAAAGAGCATACACGAGCATATTTGACCATTCTTTTCATCTCACGTCTCTTTCTTGCATTCAACATTTTTTGCACTGTGATGGTGCCGTTCTGTCCAAATGTTCAATTTATCAGAAACTGAAAATACCGCTCAAAAACCATAAAAAAATAGCAGTCACGGCGGGGCCCTCCTACCCGATGCGGAAGGTGGAGGAGCCGTTGTCGATGACGATGGGGGTGGACGACGAGAAGCGGGAGAAGTCCTTCTGACGCGACGGGCGCGTAAACGACGGCATCACGCCGCCGGCGGCGAGAGCGCTTGCCGGAGGCGGAAGAGATGGGTTTGGGGGCCTTTGTCCTTTCGCGGCGTCGTCCTCTTCGCGACTTGCCTTGGGACCTCGAGCTCAAGCTACTTGGCAAAGGCAGGGCAGGGATATATAACGTGAAAACCCCTGGCCTTTGACATAATTCATGTTTAAGTCACCTGATGAACATAATAAGTGAACACGATAGAATTTGCTTTTCAAACCTTTGATTTGAATGTCGTATTCAGGAAGAACACTGTGTTGGTTTTAAGAATATGGACTCTGAGCAATTTTATGAACTACTACTCTATGCAATTTACAAAAGTTTGTCACTTTGGGCATAAATTGGGTGAAGCTTATAAAACTTTGTTTTACTTCAAATTTAATTTCTTAACATGATAATCAGTGTGTATAGAGTTGTCTCAAAAATTAATTAGGCTACTAGCAACGCATCCGAATTTCATATGTAATCCTTCTGTTTTTATATCCAACACATTTTGGTACCTGCTCTTTGTGTGCGACTTTGAATACGATATGGCTAGTTGAAATCAACACAAACCATTTTGTTCTGGTGGAAAGAAAAATAATTCTAAAAAGGGGCATTTTTCTTTTTAAGGGCTAAAAGAGCATACACGAGCATATTTGACCATTCTTTTCATCTCACGTCTCTTTCTTGCATTCAACATTTTTTGCACTGTGATGGTGCCGTTCTGTCCAAATGTTCAATTTATCAGAAACTGAAAATACCGCTCAAAAACCATAAAAAAATAGCAGTCAACACTTTGGGAGGACTATGCATTTATAAGCTTTTTGTGATGTGACAATTGGTAGGGATACTACGCTAAACATATGTAACTGAGCAACTTTTCCAGTCTTGCAAGAAAACAGATTTTTTTTTTAAAAAAAGGTGAAAATTGCAGACAACTTTTATGCAGTTCAAAAAAAATCTGTGTAGGCTGCCTGAACAACTAGAAAACCTCAAAACTCCAAATCGATTGTTAAACCTTTTACAGTTAGCTAAAAAAAACTCAGAGATTTTCTGTTTGATCATTACAAAATGCACTTTCTGTGTAATACAAGTAACTTGAATTGCTTGAGAAATCCAATTGAATCCACTACCCTGTTCCAAAAGGGCTCCGGAAATTACAAATCAGATGAGCACTTGTTCCCTACTGAAGCGAGTAGGCTGTCCCGGTAAACCGCTGCTCCTGCTCCTTGCCGGCACCCTTATCCTCCTTCCCCTTCCTCGCGCCACCGCCGCCGGCCGC
>LAPY01003395.1:36804-52188 GCA_000970635.1 Eragrostis tef | reverse complement strand
GCACCCACCGGCGGCGGCGGCGGCTTCTCCGACCGCTGCCCTCGCCGCTGATGTGGAAACGCCTCTTGGATACGACCAAGCAGGCCGTCACCTCCGGCGCCGGCGCTGCTGTTCCCAAGCCCGCCACTCCGGCCACTGCCAACGCCCCCAAGCCCGCCAACCCCAAACGTGCCACTCCCGCTGCCGCCGCCCCTCCAAAGCTCTCCACCCTCAAGGGACGCTACTCCAGCCGCCGCACCGAGGTCACCCCGGCTACTCGCNNCCTTGCCGTCCTTCCTCCCCCACGCACACGCTCATGTCCAAGGTAATCAACACCTCGCTCATCTCCATACCCCATTTGCTCTTCAACCTCTTTCTCTCTCAATAGCTTCCTTCTCACTCCTCTTCCATCTCTTGTGCAGATGAGGAGGACCCCCCTCACGCGCTCACCAAGGCACTCATGTCCGTCTTAGATGGTAATACTAAACTCACCTAGTATCCTGCAACTCCTTTGGTTGCAACTGTGACTGTAATTGAAGTTGGATTTGTGATTTTTTAGTTCAATGCCCAGGGCCTGATGACGTGGAAGAGTCAAGGCCTTCAGAAGCGCCGGTGGAGGACTCTGAAGACTCTGAAGGTGCTGGGAATGTTAACAAGATATTGGACATTGAGTGGTTTGTACCACCACGATCGAAGGACCCAATGATGCATTGGCGGAGGGAGGTTGCTCGGGAGAAGAAGAAGCAGTATATCTTCAAGAACACAGAGAGCCGCCGTTTCACCAAGCTGATGCGGGTGTGTGCTGAAAAGCTGGGTGCAGAGTCGACGCTCGAGTTTTTCGGGAAGCTGGGGAGGGATACCGGGATCAAGGAGTTCAATGCATTGATTAGGGCTTGTTTGGAAAAGGCAAGGGCTTGCAAGGATATTGACTCTGCCGTGGAACATATCTATAGGGCGTATAACCTTTTCGAGACGATGAAAGACAGGGGGCTTAGGATTGAGCAAGACAGCTATGGCCCATTTCTCTTGTATCTCGTGGAAGTAGGCATGTCGGAAGAATTTGAGATGTTCAGTGCGTTCTTTAAGGATGCAAATCCGAAGTCCTTCTCTAGAATAGCTTATTATGAGATGTTGCATTGTATTAGACTTCAAGACGAACGGAAAATTCAAGAACTTTGTCACTCTGTTGAAGATTACAATGAGGAAGCTCACTATGACATAGCAGGTAAAAAACTAGAATAATAATAAGGTTGTTCCTCTTTCTTGCTTATTCGTGGTATTGAAAAGAGCTGATTTGTCTTGCGTAGTTCATTCAAGCTCAAAGTGACATGCCATTCTCACAGCAGCATCCTATTGAATGTCTCTGTTTTGCAGAAAGTTATATGTTGGCCTTTGCTGAAAGCGGCAGAAAGAATGATCTGATTGCCTTGTTGGAATTACTTGATCTCACGAAAGTTTCAGGCTCGAAGTACATATCTAATATATTCAAATCACTGGGTAGGTTAGAACTGGAGAACTATGCTGAGAAACTTCTTCAGGGGATAAGGTCAAAAGGTAGTAATAAATTGTGTACATCTCTCCCCAAATTCGATTCACATCCTTTTTACGGCAATAAGATGGACACTAACAATATTAGCAGAAGAATATGTTCGTCAAAGTGTTATTTATTTACCATTAGATGTCACAAAGCCTTTCCTTCCCCCTTTTGTCGAATAACTGAATACTGCCCACTGAATTAATCTTTTACTCGCTAATGCTATTGATTTGTTTTCAGAATCCGCTGATGGAAACATTTCATCCTTAATTTTGGACTATGCTGCAAATATACCAAACATAACGGTGAGGAATCTATTATGATAGCTACTGCTAGTATTCATAGATTCCATATGAAATTTGTAACAAGGATTTTGGTTGTGTTTTGTGTTAGGTATCCCTCGCCTTGTGTTCTTTCTCCTCCTTAAATGAAATGACACACGGCTCTCCAGCGTAGTTTGAGAAAAAAAAATCGAACCACTAGTTTGCTCTATCTTCATAACTTAGTACTATTTTATAAAAATAAAGTGTTAGTTTTTTTTTCATATTATTATCATAGGCAAGAGGAGCGTGTCAGACTTACATATCCATACCACAGACCTGCATGACTACATTTCATTGGGAAAAATTATTCTGAATAGCGGAGACCGTCCAACAGATTCCTCATTATGTGAAATAGTGACATTTATCTTCACTATCAGACCTTTTATGGCTATCGTGTCAACTGGCACATTTTTTCTGTTCTTGTTACTATTTTACAGTTGACCTTTCTGAAGCAATTATACATATTGAATTTTCGATATATAATAGAAAATATTTTGCGTTCGTGGTTATTACATTATGACTTGAATTTAAAACTACCTTGCAATGATGAATTTACTTGAAGGTGGAGGATATTGTAGTAGCATTTCATAATTGGCATGAGAAGTTTGAGGTAGTACCCTCTATTGCTGCATATGACAAGATCATATCTATCTGCTGCAATTCGTTACAGGTAATGATTAATTCATCAAAAATGTCCTGTGTTCCTATTTGAACGAATGACCCCTTGGAGCTTTATACATTTTTGTGTTAGTGCAAACAAGTAAAAGTCATGCGTTTTCCCCAGGCATATATAAACTGGTTCAATGATTTCATGATCATGAATGTTTTTTTTTTGTATTTTTGGCATCAAGTTGGCTTGGGTATTACTTAACCAGTGTTATGGTTCAGCCTTTTTAAGTAAATTTATTTTGGTTGCTTGAAACAGTAGATGATCTTTTCTGGATTTATGTTGATGCATGTTGAGCATCCCATATACAAAAAATTTCTTGGGAGCAATGTAGTTGTAAAATTTTTTATGTCTTTATTAGAAGGTGATCATTGATGTGTATCGTAGCTTGGGCCTCTGGGTTCTTGAATGGTCTAGTGGTGGTTTGACATTCTCCCCACTCTTGAGCTAATTGAAGTGGCGAATGTGGCATGCTGCACTACTAATGTGCCAGACAGACTTCCTGACCTGCTATTTGTTTGAACTCATGCTTGTTATCAAGCTAAAATACCGTCTAATTCTACACTTTCATTTTCTTTACCCTAAAAAAGAAAATAGTCTACACAAGCTTTGCATCAGTGAATTGCAGAACAGTTGATACACGCACTTCCACTGATTTATCCCTCTTCAACTGTTATATCATGTGTATGCTAAATTTTCGAAATGAGTAAAGATTTGGTTCTGAAAGTTTGAAGTCATCAATACTTCTCAAAGAAATATTGTAAGTTTTAACTGAGATATTTACTATATATTCGTTGCAGACCAGCTTAGCTCTTGATGCTGCTGATTCCATGTGTAAATCCATTTCCAATGTGCCGATTGAATCATTTCATCCAATAATACAGACTTGTGACCAAAGATGTGAACTTGACATGGTAAGTGGATGAATATGTAGGTCATCAGGCAGTTTTGTGTCCCTCGCCATGTTAGTTATAAAGGCATTTCTTGTATGTTGAATTTATCATTTCAAAATGCACTGGATTGTTGTTAAGGATTGCATACATTAACTATTTGTTAAAGTAAGCCAGAATATTTGATAAAGTAATAACAAGCATAGTCACCTGCAGTACAAATGTTTCCAGTTCAGTATCACCTGGCTTCTTTTAGAAACAGATTGAAGAAACTCCGCTCGAGCTAATTTTAGTTAATACATGGGTACAACGGTTACACTATGTCACCTATCACAAGTTTATAACAAACTCTAAAGTTAGGAAAAGACCAGCATGTATCAAGGCCCATAAGGCATTTCTATAGGCGTAAACACGGGTATAAATGACATAAAAGTGCCCTTGCTATACATACAGTATCAGGAAAAATAAGTTTTGGTTGTCTGGTATGTGGCAATTATTTTCTTTCAAATCTATTATTCACGTGATCTCGAGTAAAATATCTCACTCTGAACTGTTAGCATTTGAACCATTTTTTGCAGGTTCACCCCATATATGATTTGATCCGTCGACACAAGTTGAAACTGAAAAGTGAAACATTCAGAAGCATGATAAATTTATTTATAAAAATGAAAGATGTAAGTCATGCTTCTGGTCACCTGTTATTTGTTGGCATCATGCGAATTGTTGTTTATTGATCATTTGTTTCCAGTTTGAAGGTGCTTACAATATACTCACAGATGCAGAAGAATCTGGGGAGACATCAACCATAAGCCTGTATAATGCTATCATGCTCGGATATTACAAGGAGGTAATCTGGCCAGTGTTTCTTTATATTGTAGACACTAACATATCCAATAACGCTCTTGGAAGTACTGGGTCCCTACAATAGACTATTGGCAGCTTATTTGTTCAGCTTCAGCCAATATCCATGTTATCCCTGTAGTATTCATATGTGTAAATACCTATAAGACACATACTTGTGTTTTCTGTTCAGAGTTATTCAAATCCTTCATTTAAACAGAACTCAGCTTTTCCTACATCCGAATAAAATAATGCATGAAGTTGAAAATTCTGCTAACATGATTCTGCGGTGCAGACATATCATATTTATATTCCAAGCTCTTCCCTCTAACTTTGAGCTTGAACATTGTGCAGAAAAACCACGATGGGGCACAAATGGTCATGGCCCAAATGCAGATTGCTGGAGTAAAACCAGATTCCGAAACGTTCAGTTATTTGATAATGAACTGTGAGTCTGAAGAGACCATTTCTAAGGTTTGCTACATACCAGACAATTTATTGCCACTGTTTCTGTTTATATATTGTGGTTCATGGAAAGGATGGTTTTGGAGGACAGCGCACGATACACATTCCCTCTGCTGATGTTACCTAAGCATATCCCTTGTTAAACATAATTTTTTTTTCATTGATTAGTTCTATTGGGTCTTTCATATCTGAGTGTCCAGATAACACATCCTGCACCATTACTATAATTCACAATGTAGTTGTTGGAAATCATTTTGCACTTGTATTGTAGATCCCTTTAAAAATTTAGGGTCCAATGTGATGTTTGCTGAATGTATTGACAGTATCATGACCAATTGCGGCAAGATGGAATTCTGATGACGAAACATATATATATGTCACTTATTAATGCATACTCAAGACTTGGGAACTTTGACATGGCCAAGCAGGTAAATGGTATTTTGATCCGAATATAATGGAGCTGCACTTTTGTGCTTTCTGTTCTCATTTTTTTCTCAGTAACATGGAATGAAGCATGTACTTTGTTGCATCAGCTTCTCTAAACTGTTCTTGTTTTCTTAGATCATACTAGATAAGGAAATACCACACAAGCACCGCAAGGACATTAAGAGCGCACTTGTAGCAGCACTTGCATCAAATGGGCAATTGTTAGAGGCACTTACAATGTACGACCAAATGAAGGAATCTGGAAGCTCCCTTGAGCCAAAGGCTGCCATAGCCCTAATTGTGGGTTAAGCTGTGAATCATCATTTCTTTTGAAATGAATTAATATGCATAATCCAATTTCAGTTCTTGCTCATGCTTATGGGATCTTACTTGCTTCTGCAGGAGCATATTCGAACAGAAGGTCAACTGGATAGAATGCATCAACTTCTTGAGGAGCTGAATGACTCAAGCATCTGGTTTGAGGGGAGTAGCAGAGCAATTCTATACTTTGTTCAGCACAACTACCTTGAGTACGATAGATTCTGTTTATGCAGTTGCCTTTACACTACTATTTAGTCAAACTTTTCACAAAACATTTATTCTTTGCCCCCCAGGGCTGCAGTTGATTTACTGAAGCAGCTCAAGGAGAAAGATGAAATGAGTACCCACATGGTCATCGATCAGGTATTTACTTGGATATCCAATAGTCTTTGATTTCCTTAGTTTCATCAAAGTCATCCAAATATTTTGTCTTGATAATATATTTGGTCTCTTGTGGAAGTTTACATTTTGTGTTTAGTTTGATGCAGAGTTATTGCTTGAAATCAAATGATATTGGAAATACCCATAATTTATGACATGCAGATGCAATAATTGGCTTTTGTTTTTGGGATCCTTCCCCGTCTGCCTTTTAGCCCTTTCACTGTGAGGGTGAATGTCTGCCTTTTGCTCAATGCACATTTACTAAAGATTTAACTAAGTAGAGGGTCTTCATGTTGTTTGGTTGATTAGTGTTTCTGGTGTGTTATAATCCTATTGCTTGCAGTGTGTTGCCCATCTCTGTTGGCTGTTCCATTCAGTGTATGTTTGTTTTCCATGTTATAAGATAGATTTTTTTTTGTTCGAAAAAAAATAAGATAGATTTTTTTCTCCTTTCTTGGTCATTAGTGAGTTTTCCATGACTGCTGGCGAGATCTCCCTTGTTTATTATTTTGTTAGTTGGAACAGTTCCAGTTATCTTGGTTGACACTAAACATTATCGAGTACTTATTTTTTGTTTGAGCTAAATCGTTGGCAATTCAAATTCTTTTTTATTTTTTTCTTAAGGTTTATTAGATGTTCCATAAATCATTTCCCCATGGACTAGATATTTTCTCTATTTTTGGATCTGTTGTAACTTATTTTACTTGCTTGAATGGGTTTTTGAAGGTTTTTGGCCAAATATGGGATTTGGAACCAACTAATTTGGATCTTGGAATGAAGCTTCTCCATGCTATCAAAGAACTTGGGCTTAACATTTCTCGGACAAGTCTTGATTTTCTTCTCAGTGCATGTGTAAAGGCAAAGGATTCGCATCAGGCATGGAAGATCTGGACAGAATATGAATCTGCTGGCTTTCCACACAATGTGCTTACTTACTTGAGGTTGATTTCCTTATCTCGTACATTAATCCAGGACTTTTTAAAACACCTTTTTCAGCATATGATGCATTTATGGATTTTCCCCTCAAGGAGCAGTGGAGGCTTCTTTGGGGAGTTCAACAACATGATCGATGTTCTTGCTTCACAAGCAGTTCCTCTTTATGTTAACAAATACAACATTTATGTCTGCAGGATGTATCAGGCTCTTTTTTCATCGGGAAGCCTGAAGGCAGCTAAGAAGTTGCGGGTAATAATACCAAAGGAAGATGTTCATGTGCGCTACATATTAGATTCTTGTCATATGTTCGGCAGTCAAGATTGTAAGCCTTCTGCTACTGTTATTTCCAGTTCAAAAAAATGTGCTCGTTCAAAACAAAGAGCTACTAACGAGGCTAACAAGGGGTAAGAAATCTCTTACTTTAACCACTTCTATTGTAGTTGAATGCTCAAATGAAATAAAATTGATTCTTTTGCTGAAGCCAAATCCGTTTTTACTTTGCTTCCTTTCATTTTGGATCATATAGACAAGTTGATTTTTTCTGGCATTGAACCATATCTTGTGAACCCATGGGTTTTAATGGAAAACTGCATGGTTTAATTTTTTTTAGTACGCTCTGTAGACATATTGAGGCTGATATGGAATCTTCAAGTAGGGTAAAAGACGAGAGATATTTGGAAGTGAAACTAAACAGATAATGACTGCTCCTTCATAAATGGCTGAACATGTCCTTCACCTAATTGCCCAAAATTGCTACATGTATATTTGTTTCTAGGTTGAAACAAGCAATCATACATCCAAGCCATTGTTAAAAGATCATTAGACCACTAGCCATATTTGAGCCCCCTTTGGTGTGACCACTGGCCACCATTCCTGCCTGCCCCACTTGACTTAATGGCCTTAGCCAGTAGAGAGCCTCTCTTCTCGTAGTGCAGTTCATGTGACCACAATGGTTTGGTCACAGTGAAACAATCACTACCCCACGAGTCTCGGTGTCTTGCTAACCAGAGAAAAAGATATGTTGATCAGCTCTGTTCTTGGGTGCGGCAAGTGGGGAGAATTAGCTCGTGGATATTTATTTATTTATTTTATATCATGGCATGTCACGGCGAGAGATTATGTGGTTGCAAATGCGATGCATTGCATCATAGCCTCAGGTTTTCTTGTCACTATTTCATTGGACACGGACATTACCTTAAAACGTGCATATATGTCTGGACAGATCAAACCTAAAGAGGAAGAAAGCTACCTTGCATTTCATCTTCTCTTTTCCCCTTATCCTTTCATACCTAGCAGCTAGTAGCTTGTATGGTTCTGACAGGAACCTAACATAGCAATGTTTAACAAAATTGTACACTGCCACTATAGAAAGCGAGAAAAGGAACACACGCCACTGGATATAGGATGAATGGTCCAAACAATTTCATGCTTGTGATGATCTGTCCAATGACTGGTGCACACACATACATTGTGTACTTGAAGATACGAAAAGCCATGGCTGTTTAGATATGCCGAAAACGAGATGGTCATTTATGTCCCCAGACGAAGGAAGCTTAAGACGCACGACGGTTTGGCATATATACCCGAGTCATACTCTTGGCCTCAATCACAAGAGCTTTAGTACTCACAGTCAAGCTTTTTTTTTTTTCTTATGTGCTTGCACCCCTTTTCCTTTACAGAAATTTTTGGACTTCGAAAGGTCTTGGACCAATGTAATGTTTTAATGGAACAGAACATGTTGGAACTAGTTAGGCCGTCCTGTCAGTCCTATTCTGATATTCATTACCTTAGGAACTTCGTGAGATATATAACTGTAGTTTGGTGTGATAAAGCGACTTCTGTTATGTCAAAAATGATTATAAAATAATTAATGTGACGTATTGGGCCTTGCATGCACCTGTTTAAATCCTACGATGGTTTATGGCTTCTGTTCACATTTACTATTGATCTTTTGTTATAATCAAATTGAGGGTAATACAACTTGCATGGTAGTATATGTTAGGTGCGAAACCAGCACCCAGGATTCAAGCGGGCATGCAGACCACAGCGCAGCAGCAGCTACTGCTGCTATCCCACTAACTGGTTAGCATGCCGCAAGCATTGTGCCAACATGCAGTATGCCAAGCCACTCCACTCCCAAAGGTGCACACAGCCTTTTTCAGCTCTCTTGAATCTTTGGTACTCCGGAGATGGGAAGAGATTCCCCTTTTCTGCCATGTGGTTAGGTGTGCATGGTGGGTGCCCCACAAACCATGTCACGATCTCTCATCCCTTCCAACCTCCCATGAAATCGCAGCCAATGCAAGTTGGTCCGCAGATGTGGGGGTCTGGGCTACTGGATCAAAAGGTCTTGGCCACATTCTCCGACTCAATGAGTCATGACAGCAGGCTTTGTATAAAAATTTCTCACATGAAGAAAAAAAGGATCTTGAAAGGATTGGATCATGCATTGGCAAATTCTCGTGCCATGCATGACGTCGTTCAGGGAGTATTTTTCAAGAAAATATTAGTGCACATACCTTTTCCCTTGTCAGAAACCTCCGGTAATGAGCCATTTCTACCACGCACGAGCATGCAATTCACAGTGTAACAACTCAATCTTACCTGTCCACTTGCAAGTTTAGTAGGGCTTTAGGTAGGGCATGTCCATGGAAAGCACAAACACGCAGCTAGTGCTGCCTGCTCAAGGGCATGCATTTGCATGGAGTTGTCATGTCCCTTGATCAGGGGCACCAGCAACAGCAGCACAGCTAGGGTTGTTCGTCCTTGGCTTGTGCTTGTGCAATTATGCCTTGGGTACTAAGTAAGAATTTCATTGGCCAGCCGCCCGCGTCGATGCATGCTTGGCGAGCTAAGCTACCTAGTGGTGTCACCTCACGCCTAGTTCGTTGCTCTTGTGGTCACGGCACATCAGGATAGATAACGTTGCAAACCTTTCCTTTGAGAGCAGCGTATAACGCCATGGCGACGATGGCATGCAACCCAGATCGCGAGTCGGTGATCGATATCCACCAAATCGACCGTATCTTCGGCATCCAAGGGCATGCTTTCGTGTAGGCATGTACGACCTAAAATACTTGTCATTTTGACTTTGTACCGGCTTCATTAAATATTTTCTGAACTTAGACATACTGCATGTCTAAATTTATTGAACATTCTATGAATCCGGACACAAAAAACACCCATGATAACAAGTAAATTAAGACGGATGGACTAGAATGCAAAAGGCACTTGAGATTTGAGAGCCGGGACTTTTTCTTCTTCTTTCATTAAGCGTTTTATGAAACGTATCTGGAGTACATTGTACTCGAAGAGGTGGTGGTTTGCCATCGAATATTTGTTGGTGGTGGAGTACCAGGCTTAATTGTGTTGGATAGACGGCTACACTCGCAGGAATTTCATCCACTATCAACCTAGTACCGCAGGGAGCGCATATATCCGGAACGAGTGGTGCGGATCACTGGGTAGAGGAATCGGAATGAATGTCGCCTGAAAGAGTGGTGCAGGGCACTGTGCTGGTCATCACCATTCATGCATGTCAGAGATCGCACAAGCTCTCCGAACCAGCAGCCACCACCCACCGGCCAGGGCGCGTCGCAACTCGGACAAAGCAGCAAATCGATGCCATGCCCACCAAATGCCAGGTTCAACGTACGAACCAAGTCGGTTGTCCCGTACGAGCAACTGGGTGATATTTCCAGCGAACATTCGAGAAACCTATCATCAGATGGATGCTCGTTGGCCGCTCAATCTGCTCACGTCAAGTGCTGCTGAAATTAACCCTAATGCAGGAGTATGAGATCGCGAGCCGTTATGACCCTCCCCTGCCGGAACGTCTGGACTTGATGACGGTTACGAGGATCAAGACGGATGGCGGCGCCCCGGCCCGGCCATTGATTTCCTCCTGGTCGACAGCGCCGTAACCATATCTACATATATCCACATACAGCACTACATGAACAGCACGACAGTGAGGTTGTCGCATGGCTGCCATGTGGTGCTGCCAATTAGCTGGCGTCGTTGCATCTTCTTCTTCCGGCTGGCTCAAAGACACGGCGCCAACAAGTCAAGAACGAACACTACGAGTACCACGCGATTGTTTTTTGCCATGGCTTAACACGCAATTACTCCGTGGAGGAAAAACAAAAACATGGGGCAGACAGTTTTTGTAAGACCGCACGAGGGCGCTCCTTGAAACTAGCGCCAGATCTACGGATCCATCATCCAGCGTCCTGCCTTTCTTGGCTACCTGCGTGCATGCGTGACACGCATGTGCACACCCGGTCAGGCAAGTCGGCGCGGGACAAAGCCAGACGAGACGACGCGGTTGCTCTGTTCTTTCCTTGTCCTTTCGTTCAACCCATCGATTCCTCAAGTTATAATTTACCGTTGGAAATTCATCCTCCTGTTTTCAAATTTCAGATCAAAAGTTCAAACTCAAATCTTCAGGTATCGAGTTCTTTCGTCGGCGTCTGAGTGATCAGCCGGTCGGTCTCTACTGCGGCGCTTCCATCGAAGACCCGGCAGCGTTGCACTAGTAAAAAATACATTGCTGCATTTTCCCCATCTATTCATCTTTTTCCCCAGTTTAGCGAAGGAGAACTGTACCCGCAGAACGACACAATCACGAGGCCCATGCTGAGAGTCAGTCAGTTACATGCAAAGGGAAAGAAGGCAGAGGCCCTTTTGCAGAGAAGTCGGCATGGCAGCTCCTCTCTGAAGCTGTATGGGGGGCTGCACAAACTGCCGCGCCCTTTTCGGCCCCTCTTCCTTCTCCAACGACACGGCGGCATGGACTGCTTGCTGCATCTCTGAACCTCCCTCATCCAGCAGCTGATGAGCTGATGCATCGCTGCAGAGTGCCGCGCAGGTGCTAGCCGCGAGCGCCGGTTTGGAGAAAGCGGCGGCAGCGATGCATGGGCGAGAGCTCAGCTCTTTCCGGGGACCTTCTTTGGCCTTTCCATATCTGCGCATCCAAAGAGGAGGAAAAGAAGATAAAAGGATCTTAAAGAGCTCAGGACATGTCAAGCAAATAGTGCATTGTATTTATGTATATATGTATATGGAATTTCTTCTAAAAACTAAACAATGTATGCATATGCAAGTGCCTCAAGAACCGGCCAACCGCTTTCAAGTTTCCAGGACCCACTGTATAATACTGATGCTTGCTCTTTATCATCTGCAGCTCTGCACTATACTGTCGAGTTATCTGATTGTTTTCTCCTTTTTTTTTCTGGCTTGAAAGATGGATATCAGAAAGTGAATTATCTGCATCTCCGATTGGAACCTTTTCTCGCTACTAGTCTTAGTCAGGAGATACTCATTGCAGTACAGGCCACCAACAATAGTTCTCTCCTCCCTTTTTTTGGGCCGTATACAGTTTCAGCGTTGCGAAATTAACCGAGTCCAGTCTGTGGCAAAAATGTGAACCCTATGAGTGATCGAGCGAGACTGTATTGCCTCGCTCGTGTAGAATTGTAGAGGGAAAGAAAGGACATTGACACCGAAACATTTTGTCCTCGATCGAGTTTGCATGCATGCAGGAATGGTGTAGGACCTAAAGGTACAACGCTCCGGCTTGGCCTGTAGGAATGGAAGGACGGCCAGCTTCCCCACCGGCCGGTTCGTTTCGTACTTTCGTTCGTGTATGGATGCAATTCTGAACATGAAGGAGCCTGCATAACACATGGCCGTAGGGCTGGCTGAGAATGAGATGGGACAATGCAACCAGTATCCACCGCTCGCTCATTGATGCTCTTATCTATTCTTGGCTGCCGGCTGACGATCGGAATTAAGCTGAACTTGGGAATGGCTACAGAGCCAATGAAGCTGCCAAAGAGAGGTTCGGTTTTGGGGAAATTCAGAGCTGCAGAGTGTGCGCGGCGCTAATGGAGGAAGCCAACCCGCTGGTGAAAATCGCAGCCAGGCCACTCTCACATGTTACTGATGAGCGATGGTGAGATGAGGCGACCGGTTGTTGCGCGAAACGGAAGTGGCGGGCGATGCTTCGAGTCGAGGGAAGAAGAAGAAGAAGAAGGCGACTGATTTGGTCGGCGGCCACCGCTTGGACGCCGGGCGTCAGACGGACAGGGCGAAGGGCTGGATCGAGGGCTTCACCTGCGGCGACTCTGCTGGACAAGTTGTCTCAGCGCCGGCGGTAGCCGGCTAAGCGCCGAGTCCGCCATGGCCAAGGCGAGACGGAGCTCCCCGGCCTCAATCCTGTCCCCCCCCTGCCGATCCGGCGGGTAATGACTCAAGTCAACGAGTTTTTGCAAAAACACCCCTCGTTTGGATCGCGACTAATCCAACTATTTACATTTACCCTCCTAACTTGGATCGCGACTATTAATCGCGATCCAAATACTTACATATAGCCCCCTGAAACGGATCGCGATCCGATTTTCCTTTGCAAAACAGTCCTTCCGCCCCCGCCGGCGCCGGCTCACGGCGCGCCCCTTCCGGTCCGGCGACGGAGAGTCCCCGCGATTGGATCCTCGCTCCTCCTCCGGATCTCTCCGCCCGTTTCCTCGCCGGAAACCCCCCCTCCTGCTCCGTCGTCCAGCCTCCAGCAGCGCCACCGTGTCCCTGATCTTCCGTTTGCTGTGGTTGCACATCTCTTGTCGGGTCGACGACGCCCGCAACGGGGGCCAGGCCGGCGGAGGTGGGTGGAAGGGAAGGGTAGAACGGTGACCTCGAATTAGACCGCCGCCGCACATTGCCCCCGCTGATCGAGGAAGGCGAAGAACTCAATGTCCTCGGACTGACAGAGTGACGGCGGCGCTCTTCTCCTGGACATGGTTTGCTTGCTACACAGGACATAGCTGCAGCCAGCAGGCATGGCCTCCCTTCCACGAAGGAGCAACTGCACTGCATAACATGGAGGCAGGCACCAATAGCAAATCGAGCTTGAGCAAAGCATTCATTCTCTGACGAGGGCCGGCATTTCTCGGGACACCACTCCAGTTCCCGAACGGCGATTGAACAGGCAAAGCGAGTTTTCGTGATTTAATCTGCCCAAAACTTTAGCATCTGACAAAGCGGGATTAAGAATAGCCAGTCGAAACTACTCCAGATTACGCCGGGGAAACACCCCTTGTTTACGAGGGCGGCCACCTGGCGGCAGCAGAGCAGAGCAGGACTGCAGGAGCAGAGGAGCACGAGGGCGGTGTCCTGCTAGATCGGCCCCGCACGTGCGGGCACGCCGCACGCACGCACGCACGGGCAAGCACTGTCTGTCCTGCGCGAGGGCACGAACGCGCGCGGATCTATACGCGCTGAAGCAAAGAATGAAATTCACTTTACCCTGCTGCTGCTCCTGTTCTTGCTGCGGTTTTTATGCAGATTCTTTTTTTCGGCGCGCAAGCAGATTCTGAAACGATTAGTAAGATTCCCGGCTGCCGGTTCAAGCCGAGCACTGTAATTTAACAGTAATACCGGCTCAAAATTCGCTGGTTTTCGATCCCGTGGCTCAAGAGCGCAAGCATATGGTTGCATCAGCAACAGGGAGAAAAGAGAGGCCGTTGCTCTCTGCCGCCGCCCACGAGAGCTGGAATCGGAATCAGAATCAGTGACGGTGCGGCGGCGGTGGCTTTTCCTCCTCCTTTCCGCCCACCTCCTCCTACTGGCGCCGGGTGAACCGGAGGGAATTCCATCTCCGCAATTCCCATTCCCGTTTCGCGCCCTCTTCTTCGCCTCTCCTCCGGAAACGGATTCCTGCCTTCCTGGCTCCGGGTGAACCGACTGAATCCGCATTCCGCCCCGGCTATAAATCACCCTGCCTTCGCTGCGGCAACACCCCCTCCTTCCTCTCTTCTTCCTCCTCTGCTCTTCCTGCCTTGCATCTCCCTCATCGGCAGCGAGAGAAGTGAGAGCTCCATCACCCAGCCTGCCTAGCTGCGCCCCCGTCCACCACCGCCGGCGATCGAGCAGTCGATCGCCACCGCCGTAGGGCCGGTAGCTCCGATTGGAGTGCCAATCGGAGCAAAGAAGAGAGGAGGCACATGCTGCCGTTCGTCCTAGATTTCCTCGTTGATGTCGCCTGTGATCAGTGAGATCCTCCTCTCGGGGTTTATGATCAACTCCACACTCCGGCGACGAACCCACCTTGTCCAGTCCTTCTCCGTCGTCTTCCTCTACTGGTTCTATGTCTTCTCATAAACTCATCGCCCCAAGCGCCGCGCCTCTCTCCTCTTCTTCTCCTTCTTCTCTCTAGCACCACCTCCTCCGCCTCTCTGTCTGTTCATCTCCTGCTCCTCTTCGTCGTGTCTCCTCTGTTTTCGTGTCACTTACTAGTTTCCGCAAGCTCTTTTGATTTGCATGCACTTCCCTGCTCCTACTGCTAGTAACGATCTTTAGTAGTGTTGAGTTGTGAACAAGAAAGAAATCGAGCGGCAAAAAAGAGCTCGGATTTCTTCGCTGGTGTCGTGTCGAGTTGTGTCGTGTTGTGAAATAAGAAGAGATCAAGAAGAAGCAGAGGAATCTGTTCTGCTCCGTTCTTGCAAGAAAGGAAGGTTCTTGGCAGGAACGAAGCAGCAAGAAGAAGAAGAAGAAGATCATCGAGATGGCTTCCTCGAGCGGGAGCGGGACTAGCTCGGGCTCGCTCTCGGCGGCGACGGCGGCGGC
>LAPY01003395.1:16743-32930 GCA_000970635.1 Eragrostis tef | reverse complement strand
ATTGTTGGGAGCATATGGTTAGTTTGAATTGTAGTGCATTTTAAATGATACATGTGTCAAAATTTCTTCTACTTGGTCAAGCGAATCACCAACCTTTCTTCTTGATCTGGCTACATGGTGTGTATGTACTTCCGCGTTTTGTTTCTGTTTAAACAAATACAACATTATTAGATGTTGCTTGCAGAAGAAAAAATGGGAGCTAGATATATTAGGAAATACGAGCTAGATATATTAGGAAATACATCCAGAAGACAACAGCAATGAATTTTGATTTTCTTGGTGGTAGTATCTCTCAAGATTCTTCAGGTAACCTATGGCATGGTACCAGAGTCACTGCACCATTTACGAGTACTTTAACATCACTTGGTGTGTCGAAGTACTCATTTTCTATTAAAAAAGGTGTGGAGACTGAATAAAGAAAATATATTTTCTCCTTGTAGCATGTACCATAACACGACTTGGTTCTTATACATGTCTCACATATAATTTACAGAAGATAAAAGGAAAGAGGAAAAGAATCTCACGGCCGGTGATTGTTGCTTTTGGACCATAGTATTACTTGAGTCCAAAGGCGGGTTCATGTATTGCACGAGATTAGAGCGGGCAGCAGTAGTCTGCAATGGTGGTTAGAAATTGACAAGGCTTTGTTCCAAAAAGCTTCAATCAGTGGCCAGGAGACTATGGAATTTCATTTTTCTTGTTGAATAGACAGGTGCGCATCCTATATGTCAGCAAATAAATATTGTTAAAAATATCAGACAGAATATAATTGCTTTTCTGTAAAATGGTTCTTCACCACAAACAAACAAAGTACCTATAAATATCTTATCTGGAAATTCAAAAGTTATGCAGAATAAACATTTCCAAAATGTAAAAGAAGATTAAATGAACGAACAAGAATCGTGGAATAAAGGTTGCCATAACAGTGTACCACAGAATAAACAGCATAATTATATCACACAAGTGCCTAAATGTGGTGACTATTTTTCTTATCACTGATAAGAATTGTTTGCGGTAGATTAGTAATACAGATCTTACCAAAGCATGGTGATTAGCGCAAACATCATCCATCACGCGAAGATATGGTCTCAAGAAAATAAAAAATTATTTCTTGATTCCTTGTTGCAGAAACCAAGGCATTTTTAAATTACCTCGGCAGAATTGTACTTGTGCCCAATTGAATACTGTTTATGATCATGGGTTATGCATGCATTAGTCTGGCTGTCTGTCTCATGTGGCCGGTGATGCCTTATGCTTACCACTCATGGGGAGGTACAGACAAAGGCTGCTGCGTTCATGTTCGGTCACATTGCTCCATTAGTAATTCAACACTTCCCCAGATTAGATTCAGTCATTGTTAATTGAACCTTCTGTAGGGACAGTGGCTTGATTCGGCATTTGTGTACGTGCTTAAAATGAAATACATATGTCTTTCATTGAAATGTTTTCTGTGTGAAATTAAATCACAGTCGGATGTTTTCTTTTTCTTTCGAAAGAAAATTCAAGTGTTCGTTTAATTGGGTCGAAGCTACACTTTGTTAGGTTTTAAAAACAGAAATGCACGACGAACAAGTTCTTGTACCTGCTATGAAGCATGCTTTATAAAGGTGATCCTAAATTAATCCTCACATATAACTGCACCAGATGCTGAATTCTGACGAATTCACTTCCCCTGTAGAGCATAAAGCGCAGAGATAAAAAATTCGGAACCTGGACCATTTGATTCTACCTAAGAATTGTGTAGACAATTGGCAGAATCTGATTACATCTGTCTGCTTCTCTTGCATTCCATGTTGTAGCTAACCATCGGCAACAGAGAAATATGTGCGGTCGTCCTGCTTTATTGTTTTTTTTGGAACACCTTTTCTGCAAATGGAAAAGATAAAACCAAATAATGTGCACACTAACATGCACATTGCCTCTCGCCTTTGTAACAGATGTTGCTTGTCCTGCATACATACTGCTCTGTAAAGCAACCATACTCCTCTCCACTTATACTACCTTGTTCATTTGTTACCTTCCCTTTCATTCACATTAGCGTATGGTTTTGACACGCTATGTCAAGAAACGGAAGGAAGGCGGAAAGGCGGCACTATTGAGCCGATGCATGATGAAAGAGTCTGTCATGATCACTGTGTGAAGGCTATAGTTTGTTTCTAATGGTCAGGGGGGACGAAATGGATAGACAAAAGCAGGTTGTTGCAGTGCCGTAAGCATAAATGCAATGTGCATCCACGGAAGGTGAAGGTTGGAGAAGAAACTTTTGGAACAGCAAGCCAGGCAGAGTGCTTGGTGCTCTTCACAAGCATTTGGAGCCCAGCCAATGAGATGATGGGCAGTGTTTGAATGTAAAACAAGAAAACAAACATATATTCAACGTTACCTTATTCCACGGCTGTTTATCCAAACATGTCGGTTTCGGTGATGTTTTGAAAGTAATACATTTAAGCTATTCCCACAGTAGTCCCTCTTCGTAATCTATAATGGTGAGTTGGAAGGACATTGTTGCGCATAATTTCGGTTCTATTTAGCACAATCATCCATACTTTTGTGACTTTGTGAGTATTTAAGCTTCTGATGTTACTTGCTGACACCAATTTAGCTCTAGTGGGACAGCATGGTGCTTTGCTGTGTGGTAAAGCAGCTGCTACCTTACCTTGAAAGGATTAAAGCTTCACCATCAGATGTAAATGCGTTATTCCATCTTTGATCACCATTCTGTTGCATACTCTTTACGATCCCTTCCGGCGTCGCAAGAAAGGGAAAAATGGTCCCCATGTCTAGCTTACTCAGTTAATATTCACAAAATACTTGGCTACAACAGTTCTTGTCTAATGTCACTAGTGAAACATTATCTGACATTCTCTGATGTAGCTTAACAGATTAACTACTTGCAAAGAGTAATTATCATGCAGCGTGAACGCCATCTCTCCAGATGGCTCCTTTGATTCCATTTGCCTGAATGTACTGTTGAGCTAGTGTGTTTGAAAGCTACATATGATCCCTCATTGAGAAAACCTTCGACAAACTGAATGCAGTGATTGAGGGTGTGTACAGGTAGCAAAGGGTAGCCGATTGCGATATGACACATGCCAGGGTTGGCTATAAAAAATGTCAGTATTCATTGATAGGAAATTTTCCACTCCATACCACAATCATGCCTCTAGCAACATCCTTCTTGACTTTAGTGTGCAACCTTTTGATTTCCATCTACAAGCCAATCAGGTTTTTGTTTGTTTGTCAGATAGAATATGTTCAAGCAAAGAGTACTGCGGTACAGAATTCAGCCAAACCTACATGCATCTTAAAATCTCTTTTAAAAGTTATATGGATACTGTGTAGAAACCGTCATTATAGCAATTTAATGTGAAGCAGTAAAACCATTGGCCCTTGATCATGTGCAAATGAAGAGGCAATGTCGTAATATTGTTTGCATCAGAGAACCCCAGTCCCAAATGAGGGACGCATTCACCTAACAGGAGAAAGTTAATTCTGTACTAACGCAGTTGGAGGGGATCAGAGGTCCAACCCCGCTGCTTGCTCTTTGGATACTTGTGCCATTTAATACTAGCATACATATAGTTAGTATGCATGTAATCTCATGGCTTCATTTGCAAGCTAAGTCTTAATTATTCAACAAGCTGCCAAAGCATTCATGCACATATATATTACTCTAATAGTGAGGTAATCGATGACCAAATCTAGTCATAATTTTCCCACCTAATTAAAGAGTTTAAGACCCAATGGGACTCTGCTACAGAACAACTGAACAAGTCACTGCCTGTCACTTACATCCACCACCAACATCATCATGTATCACCATCACATTGTCTTTCAGCAACTGCATGCATGTCTATCCTGGGAAATACAGTAGCATGTAATACTTTTTTTCTAAACATGCTTTACTTGCTCTATACCATCTTTACTTCTTAGATGTGAAAACCCAGAAAGATTCTTAAATGCTGTGAACATGTTGATGCTAGAAAAACTATAATTATGGCAAGAGCTATGACGTTAAGCAACTGTTTTGCAAAGTTGAGCGCAGTTGACCTAACATAAGAATGCCGATGATTGGATTGGATCAGTGCAAAGAAAGAGTCAAAAAATTATTTTCCTTCCCCAGCCATTCAACCGAGCGAAAATGATAGGAGTTTCAGGTTTAAGGATCCATGGGTCATGAGACTCATGACTAATTAATTACTCTTGTAATAAATAAAGTGAGTGAGAAACTTATAACAGCTGAGATGACCTGGATCAAGTACACGCAGGCCCTTTTTGGAGCTATTCACACACTTGATGCGTAAGTTAGAAGTTTTACGTTCACAAAACAACAGATCATTAAATATTAAAGCCTAAATGACTCAAAAGGGCTTATGCACAGATTGGAAATTGAGAATCTTGTTCACTTTTGCGCATGAGATGGTTCCACAGGATTGTTCATGATGAACACCTTCAGATATATTGTTGCATTAATAACGATGGAAACAGCACCACAGGAATACTCATCCTGCATCAGTGCTCTTGATCTCAGCAGCACATCCCAGGTTCCCAGGTACTAGCAACCTTTAAAAATTAGAGATGTAAGAAACAATTTGAAATATGCACCAGTACAAGAGTAGCATGTGCAGTCCAAATTATGATGGTAGCAAAGTCAAGCAATAAAGCATAAGTCCGCATCAACTTCGTTTTCTAAAGAGATGCAATGCATACAATCTTTTGTGCACCTCCAGAGCATATTAGTTCATAATTTGACAAAAATAATCAAGGTCAAAGCATTGAAAATTTCGCAATACATTTTCTCCAGGTAGTTACAAGTTACAACAAACAACATATTCGAATCAGCTGTCACATTTTTATTTTGAACGCGAGAAAGTTTTATTTTGGACCTCAAGAAAGGAGAAATAGGAATATGCATCCTGCTACTTTACAAAAAATGTCCAATTGGAACGGCATCCTAGGATTTCTATCATAATCTTCCCTCATCAGTTGAGATATCAGTTGAGACGAGTTACGATTCATGTTAATATCATGTTTCAAAACTAATAAATCTACAGGACAGCCAGAAACTTGAAAAGCCTTCAGACCAACTATCTCTTCCTTTTCAATAATTTATATGCCTCAGCAAGGACCATTTTTCATGTCTCCAAATGAAGTTGTGTATCTTGTGTGGCATCAATCTCTACGATTCGCAGCTTCAAGAAAAAAAAAACCTCTATGATTTGCTTCCAGCATGCCATCGGTGTTTATCTGAAAAATAAACAAGAAAATTAGTACAAGGCAGAGAGATTGGAGTCTATCCGATCCCAAGTTTTTCAAGTGCTGAGACCTGTGGCAGTGTGACTGATGTTAGTGATTCCCAAACAGCAGAGAATCATAGATGTGATGTCTTCAAGGCTTATATAGATGGGTCAGATGGTAATAGGGCCTGTGATTGGTTGAGCCTCGAACCATCCCAACATATTTTTGGCAACTTCACTAACTATGTCTATCCTTACACAGCTACCTTGGCAGTAGTATAGCAGCTCATGCTGGATAAATAGGAAACAATATTTCATCATAAACTGTTTGTTCAGAAGCATCAATACTGTATTTCAAGAATATTAAATCACTTTTCTCTACAGACAATTATGGCACGAAGCATAACATGGTGCAGATGAAAGTAGCTGTAGGTGATGAGGACTCAGCAGGTCAGGCATTTTGATGTGTTCTTGAACTCTCGGTTTGACGTGTTCCTTCTTATCAGACATTGCTACAGTGATACTTCAGGCTATCAATTTATAAATCATTTTATGTCTATGCTATGAAGAATGCTCCCGGTTCAACATCCCAGTCGTTGTATTCCTGCTCTAGTGTCTTACGGAACTATCGCGTTTAGAAAGTTTGTGTCTATGAATTGTAAACAAGCATATGTGGTGGACCAAATAAATCATTATATGTCTCCTGGTTGAACAATTCAGTTGTGGCATTTGTGCTTTAGTATTTTAGGGCACTATCGTCTTTATAAAGTTTGTGTCTATGAATTGTAACCAGGCATACATGGCTGTCATGCATCAAATATGAATAAACTGGATACTCACTCCATGACAACGAAGGCAAGGTATGTTTGAATATTGGTAATAGAAGCATCAGCATGCATGCCCAAGGTCCTGGATGCAATTAATTTTCACCATACGCTGAGGAACGTTGATTTGTTCTACAGTTTTGCTTTGTTGTTTCTCGTGTTATAACCTTGGCCTCAAACTCGGTTGACAAAATGGTGTGTGTGTGTGCTGTGGTGAGGCTGCAGCATGTTTCGTTTTCTTCCCTTTTTATATATAGCAAAGGCACAGCATTGATCATGGCCCTAGTGGCCCACTGATCATGGCCGAAGTAGCCGTGTAATACGCATGCACGTTCAACAACCTGTGCCTTTAAGCAAGGACCAGGATACCAGACTGACTGACTGAAGAAAGAACACTGAGTACTGACACTGCAGTAACTAGCTCACACAAGATTATGCTTAACATCTGAATCTTGCCTACTTGCACCTCTTTTGAAGCTGTCAGTTTGGCCTCAATACTAAATCATTCTACTGCAATACCTCCAATTTATTTCTTGCCAGCAACAGGATGAATCCCTATGTGCCTTTGAGGAAATTAAGACTGTTTACATAATGGTTTATGTATATAATAGCTAAACTCCAGCATAACGAGATATTGTATTAAGAAAAAATTAACCAGTAATGCTTACTTCACCTTTTACTTGTTAGGACAGCTATTTGAGACATTCATACGAATGATTCTTAAACTGAGTGAGCCGCAAAAATTGATGTTCTGGATACGACAACACAGCAGCAGTGTCTCAAGTTAGTTCACTCAGTTTACTGCACGCGTGGAGTGATGGATAGTCCCCTGCAAACAAATTATTCGATCCAAGGACAACCCAAACATGAACTAGGTTTTCAGACTCGTCACTTCAGGAAGAAAACGAAGGAGAAAAGGCGAACCCTCGTTTTTGGTTCACTTTTGTCATACAGACATCAACAGCCCTGTATGGGAAAAGGACTAGACATATTTCAAATTTTAGTATCCATGATTATGCATTAAATCATGGAGAAAACCAATATGTTAGCGATGCTACCAAATACCAATTAAACTGTAGGAGTTGGCTAATACAAATAGTGCAGCCCTGAAGCAAAATCTGCGAATATGAGACACTTGGAAACCTCATTTATGGTGATTATTGATGTTGGGAGCTTTGTTACACTTGCACCTATATGCTACGAGGTGATATTATCTTAAGAAGAAGCGGACACTTGGAGCAGCTAAGAAATTATTTTTAAAGCAACAAGCACAACATTGCATACCTAATGGTACATGAAGTTATGTTTAATAGAGTCCCAAAATCTTCAACTCTGTAACATGACTCGGATCAAGGTCCGGCACTTGGTCAGCTCCTTCAAGATCCTCTACGATATACTCCTGCCAGTATTGGAATGTCAAATGTTACAAGCGGAATTATAATATTAAACAGGTAAGTGAGAAGAAAATAGGCCATAAGGCAGGCAAAAGCAAATGTACAAGAAAGAACAAGGATACATGCTCTAAGATAAATTGGTCTGTTCTTTAAGCCGTTTTTACAAATGAATTTACATTTTCTTTTTGTATTTCACTATGACAAGCCACCTAACCTTTTGGCTTTTGCTGCAAATGTAACTAAGAGAATCTTTTTTTCCCCTCGAATAACTAAGAGAACCTGTTGGTATAACTATAACAAAGAGAACCCTGTTGGCCGTGATTTCATGCTAAATTTGTTGTCAACTAATTTTGCATTATATACAAACTGAAAAGTTAACAGAAACTCTATCATGTTCAATTAGATACACTTCTTGAAGAATGAAGATCAATCAATACAACTTCTTTTAATTTTCTTCTTTCTTTCACCAACCTTGGTTAATTCTTGCTTTGCAAGAACATGGTAATGCCTTTCAGTGATCCTCTGCCCACATATTATCGCAATGAAGAACCCATACAGCAAACCAACCAAAACAATAGCCAATACTGCAGTTTGAACAATCATTTCACATTAATATTTTTTTCTCAGCAAGTTTCTTCATGTAAGCTGCACAGTATTATGTAAACATTCAAATTCATGTACATAGACAGCAGTTAATAGGGTAGAACACGCAAATCAGTGCTTGTACAAACATAAGATATTCTTTTCCATTTAAAAGACAACAAAGGTCAGATATGTTTCATTACATTTTCGTCCAATCTGCTGTCTATGTACTTTACATAATTTTGAAAAGGTTTTAACTGTTCTATAGTTAAGGTGAGGCCATGAGGGCATAAACTTTGCTGTTAACTATGCTTTTGTACATATTACTAAATCTCTTGTAAGGGCAACACCAACGTATAATGACCACCTGATCATTATAGATGGGGCCCATGGCAGAGGGGGCGATAGTTAGAGACACCCTCACAATGCTTGGTCCGGTGTACTCAAACGTGGTGGGGCCCAATCAAGTAAAAATAAACATTCTTACTCCGTTACAGTCCTTTCATCCCCATCCCCAATTTCTCATCTCCTCGAGTCCAACGAATGGAGTCCACCTATCCTCCGATCCAAGTCCTCAGTTCGATTCTCCTCCAACCAATTCCTGCGCGTAGGCAAATCGAGCACATGGAGACGGACTAGCGTAGCTGACGGCCTCGCACGGCGCAAATCGATCAAATCGAGCACATTCAAGTCCAGCAGCGCTGCAGGTCGCGTGGGGTGCGCTATGGCCGCAGTGCTGGGTCGCAGCTCGCCGGAAACCCGTCGGGCCCTGTGGCTCGCGCTCCGCCATCTGACGACCTGCTCCATCTTCCGGCACCGAGCTCCCCTGCACCTCGACGAGCACGCAACCACTAATCTTCCCCGCGCCTCGATGAGCGCTCGTCGCCTAGGCCACTGAGCTCCCCGACACGGCAGCACCTCCTCGACGCCGGTCAGCCTTGCTTCACCGAGCTTATTTTGGCTAGTGGCGCGAAGGACAACCACCTCGGCGACGATGGAGCAGAGATGAGAGAAATATTAGTTTATTCTATAAGGGCGGGCAGTAGCGGTAAGGGTGACTTTACTCATCAATGCTATACTGACTACTCTCACAGTGTATATTAGCCGGTTGTATGGGGTCATCAATGCTATATTGCCTGGTTTTGAGCCCCATTGTGGCTGCTCTAAGATTATGAACAACAAAAAACAATTAAAATATGCTGTGCAGAATTTGTGGAGCCCTGCAAGATTATAAATGAACTAGGAAAACACATGATGATTTCCATGATTAGACACAGGACACTGAGATAACCATAATCGACCCACCAACATAAAGCAATATGTATCAATAGGCTATCTTTCTCTTCAAGGCCCCAAGCTGTTCTTGCTATCATAGACCACACCAAGACGATATCTTTTTTAATATATACCACAAGATAATACAAAGATTAATTACACCATGGTCAACAGCAGCAATCTGAAATGCATAATGTGAATCATGGAGTGCCTTTCTTTAGATAAGAAAATACCAGAACGTCATATTAGCATTGAAAAACTGAATCCCCATGTAGTATTAGTTCCCATTCAGACTTACAAAGGAGCAGTATATTCATGAAATTTTCAGAATCACAGACGAAACTGGAACAGCATGCACAAACAGGATTGTAGATATGATTATAAAAGGTAATAAAATTAACTTACTTGCCATTGCATAGAAAGCATAAGGATGCTCTTCATAACCAAACATTTCTCGCAGTTCATCTCCATAAAATCTGTATACCACCATACCCAAGAAAGCAACTACCTATCAGACAATGAGGAAAATCAAGGTCATAAGATAAGAAGCATATCTGTGTGCAGTATACTACGACACTCCAGGACTTTTTCTTGAGCAGCCATCCAGCCTTTTTTTTTCTATGGATCATGTAAAATACTGTATGCTGAAAAGATGTAACGACAAATAATAACATATACTAGGTCTTTAATTAATGGTTGGGAACAAGAAAGAAAATGAATTAGTTCAGAAAGCATTATGTATGGTTTGGGGCACGTGTGATGCCGCCTGTTACCCTAATGCAGCTTCTAGAATTAGCTCAATCCATAAACTCCAGGAAGATAGAAACAATGCCTTCAGCACGATTTAATCTTTCATACTGGTTTGTTGATGGAAAGTAATTCATTGCATTGGACAATAAAACATGTAAGCACCTTACCAGTTGCACAATAAAGAAGATCAATGTGTGATCCCTAACAACAAGAAGTTGAAACTTCAATCTTAACCACCATCGATCTGGAGGAACATTTGCACGAAGCATGAATGCTGCTCGACACTCGGTACAATGAGAAAATGCAAAACCTTCCTGGGTATGTGTAAGACTAATGATTAGAAACCGTGAGATTAAATTTGAGATAGCTAGACTAATGATTAATAATACTAAGATTGAATTCGTTTAATAATGACAGAGTCTACACATACAGTGAAAGTAACATATGCTCAAGAATCCAACCTTTGTTGATCTCCAGTTATCTAGACAGGACCTATGGACATACTTCTGTGTTCCCTTGCAACGGCAGGGCGCAATCAAGTCGTCACCTACTTGCGATGGGTATGACGAAAATAAGAAATAACAAGATATTTTAAGTCCCTTAAGAACTGTAAAAACAAACAGAGCAATATGGTATATGAACCTTCATTATCGAGGCAAATCCGGCATTGAGGAACATCTTGAATAACAAGATGAGTTTCTTCATTGGCATCAGTATTTTCATTGTCATCGTCAACACTTACTGGCTTGATTTCACAGGAGGCTAGATGCTCTGTGGGTTTCTCTGCTAATTCTGAAACTATGGGCTGTGAATCTGATATTTCGGCATGATCACAATTGGACACAAACTGCATTGTCTCTTCTCCTTGAGTGCCATGAGAAGCTAACTGCATTATCAACAATGCCGAAATCATATCCAGACATCACCAAGCATGCATTCTGCCAATTATTTGATCAAAACAAGTCCTGCAGGTAATAGATGCAGGTAAGATCATCTCTAAATAATTGAAACAACTGATTAACCAAATGAAAAAATACCACATTAAAGAAAACTTTTAGAGAAACTTGTGTAGAATATATATGATGGTTTGAAGTATGGGTAACCAAACCTCCTGTGTTGTTGGACTTGGAAATTAGGGATATGGAGGTGGTAACCGGAGCATGTTCTAGTAATCGGCTTGATGTTTTGGTGAATTTTGACAAATTTAAATAAACGACATATAATTCAAGTTGGATATCAGACAAGTTCTCTCTGTTTCACCGGTTCTATTGACAGCATCAGAGATTACAACGAAAGCGGCTGAGGTTCTTGGTATAGTTAGTAATTCACTGCTACGGGTTTAACAACAATTCACCAATTCCAACTGATTCGGTGCACTGAATTTTGTAGATTGAAAACTTTAAAATTTTGTCATGGTGACAACTACATCAGGACCGATAACCAACGCAAGTCTCATCACACCCAACAACAATCAAACACAAAAAGGTGAGAATCTGATTCCGACTGTATGCCTCCTCGAACTAAATATATCCAGCGTCACCTGATCCTAAACCCCACTAAGCCCAATCATTCCGGTCCAGGCTACAGTCAGCACGCTACCTAGGACGCAGCGCGCGTTCCGGGTCTCTGGGTTATGAACGCAAAGGTGCAAGGCGGAACTGGCAATCCTAAACATCACCGACGAGAGGACAGAGCAGGAAACGAGGGCGCTTACCTGGTGAGCCCGCCCACGGAGACCGGATCTTCCAATGGCGGGTAGAACGGAGCCGCGGCGAGATCTGAGGGCAGCGTGAGACTCAGAGCGATGGGTTCGGCCGGCGGGGGGCGGCGGCAGCGGCCTTCTGGAAGAGTGGAGTTGAGACTTGTGAGAGGGAAGGGTGCCGTGGAAATGGAGTTGTTGGATTGTCTGGTTGCGCTTGGCCGCTTGTTCCCTTCTTCCTCCGCATTGACCGAGAAAGTTCACCGAACTGGTGCAGTTCATTCGCGACGTCGCGACTCTTGTTTGGGTTTAGAGCACTAGCAGTCCAACTGAAAATCAGTACTGTATTCATTGTTTAATCCACGATAGCCACTTGATCTAGATTGGATGACCGCCGATGGTTGACAACTTTTCCTGATAGGTCAACAAATCGCAAATTTTACTAGTGAGAAATCTAATCGTCAAATCATAGTCTTGACATAATACCATACAAAAATAAAGCAAAACTTGACCGGTTTCGATACCGATTCGAATCAAATATGGATTTGAGAAAAGTGTAAGGTAGCACACATTACTTTATTCATGCTATTATTTTCTTTCTTTTTTGGATAAAGAACATTTTATTTTATCTTCGAGCAAATAGAAAGTATACGGACCTCTACATTCATAAATGAATTGAGCCAATGCTATTTTCTCTTACCGGCCAAAATAATTTGTTATATGTGTCAGCCCTCTGCATCATCAATTTTTTGTGTACATTGGGAAAGAAGGCATTGTGGCGGAGGTAAGAAATATATAGTTACTAGCAAATGTGCCCGTGCGTTGCCGCGGGCTGGTCCGAAAAAAAGTACAAATAAATGTCCAAAAGAGACCCATGAATAAACTTTTAATTCCACACAGAAGATTCCTATATTAAACTTGAACAACTGTAGCCATTGGTAAGAAATCGAAAAGGCCATGAACTAAACTCTAAACCAACAGAGAACTTTTTCACAAACAAGCTGTCAGTGTCAAGCGATCACCACTTTCCAAAGACCGAGAATACCACACAGAAGCTGCATTAAATTGATTTCTCAAGTGATCAGTTTTTTATTTAATGTCATGAACTAATAAGCATCTTCATAACACAGTTTCCAGGCAACTAATATGTTTTACAATGCTCAGATCAGCGCGCAAGAAGTGAATTACAATGCTCAGGTCAGCTGACAGGGACACACCCACTACAATAAACTGAATTATGTGTATCAAATGCGAACAAAGCAGAATGAATGCAAAGGATTTTTCTTTAATATTTACGTAGCTGGTTTAACATGGTAAGCTGGTTATCAGTCTCCATTTGTTGCTACCTCCCGGCACGCCAAGGCAATGAAAATACAGTATCTAGATGGGCAGCAAGGAGCTCCAATAAATGACAATGAAATTAAGTCACATTTCATGCATCACATTTTAGTGTACATAACCACAACTATGGCCTAAACTAATTATATTGGCACGGGTTTTGAAACCTGAACCCAGCAGTATTCTCTGGTAGGAGCTAAGGAGCGTGAGGGAATTAGTATGGCATAACATCACTGGATTGAACAAGTATCTCTGCAAATAATATAAGG
Organism: Eragrostis tef; assembly: GCA_000970635.1. Lineage (NCBI taxonomy): Eukaryota > Viridiplantae > Streptophyta > Magnoliopsida > Poales > Poaceae > Eragrostis > Eragrostis tef. Next base: position 19,562 of record LAPY01003395.1, on the reverse strand, counting down.
TTAATTAGATTTGTGCCATTACAACTTTACTCGATTGGAAATATACAATTGCAATTCTCATAACCCGGTGGATGCCATTATAAATGTTCTATTGGTTGACATTTGCCATTATATCGGAGCTCTTTTAGGCCCACATGTCGAACAAGGTATTTCTGCATGGACCAAAATTAGCCCTGTCTTCCTTACCTTGTTCTTGTCGAGTGGATCAGTGGGAGCTTGCTTCTCCATCCTCGTCTTGCTCCCATTCTGATATTGCTGCTAACCGAAAAACGCCATTGCCGGCATCCCCGTCGTCTTGCTCCCTGCCACTTCTCCCTGCTGCATCCTGCTCACCATGTCCTGGAATGTTAGTAATATGATCCAACTATTTATGACGAGCAAGAATTTATATCATTCAGTAGTATGGAATGATGGGACATACAGCAAAAATGTTAAACAGGTAAATTTAGTATTTACTGCAGCAGAGGGGAAAAGAACGTGATAGTCATAAGCAGGAATAATTGTGGTAATTTCATCTTCTAGTAAAATCCACAATATCAGTAGCACAAAGTTGCATACCTTATGGCTTCACACTGGAGTTCTGATGAATGCTTGAAGGTGTTTCACAATCCTCGACATTTGGTACATTGTCCAACCTGAATCCAACCATTTATGATGAGCAGGAATTTATATCATTCAGTAGTACGGCTTCATGTTTATTGCATTTATATATGGTGTCTATGGCATAACTGAAATAACATATTTATTTCCAGCGGGGCTTATACTGTAGGAACATTACCTAGCAGATGCAAAATGACACAAAAATTAGATGCTGTCGACAATTAACTAATGCCGTGGATCAAGAGTGACGAGAACAAATAAGCTCTTCCAATAAGCTTATAACAAAATGTAAACAAAATCAACAGGCAAAATCTACCATGCAATTGCAATTTGGAACCTACTCGGCGCAACCAACCAACCAAACACCACACCATGACAGGGTAGCAAGAAAATAACAGGGTAGCAACTTTTGTCTGCATCGCCGCCTTTTATATGTTCATGTGTGTGTTCCACTGCTATAGCACTCCAACATGCTTGGACCCTCTAAGAAGAACACAAGGAAAGTACACAGAATAACTCACTGTAAATAAGAGATTCGGCCGGCAAACGGATGCCAATACAATCACTCTAACATAATGAATCCTAAGAGCAGGCCTATATTCAGCTTGAAAATCATGACCCCATTTAGAATCGCAAAAAGTGCAATTCTTGAATTTTCTGCAAGTCTCTTCAACGGTTCCATTAGTATGCAGTGCATTCATCACTTTTCAACCCCAAAAGGCAAATGATTACCTTAGTACTATCTCTGAGCAAACGTAAATAATCTTATATGTGGCAGCCATAGCTTTTAACTCAACACTACTGTTAGGTTGCCCTGAACCAAGGAAGCATGCTGAGATTCCATGTTTTGCAAGTTACAGATATTGATCATGCATTAGACTTATCAATGGTGAAGATCACCACCATAATTTTGTAGTCAGAAGAGTTGAGCGACTTCTCTGAAACCACAGGAATTCAGCCATTCATGTAACAACAGAAGGACCAACACCAGGTTAAATCAATCAATTCTGGAAAGAAGGCATACCTGATCCAGTAGCTGCTAGCCTAGAACTTAATCCCTGTGAACAAACCAAAGAATCAAAAACTTCCATCTGAAAACATTTCAGGCCGGAAAAAACAAAATGTTTTTGCAAAACCGCACTGATTTTGTTTCTATGATACAAAATGTTTTTGCAAAACCACACTGATTTTGTTTCTATGATCCCACTCGCGCGCTGAATCCTCAACCAGAACATAGAAAACTTAGCTGGCACTTAGAATATAGAAAATGGGAATACATTTCAACACAGAACATATATAGAATGAGTTGATGAATGTGACAACTCCTGCAACTTTATATTCTCCACTTTCAACCGGCTTAATAGTAGCATTCAACTACACATAAAAATTAATAAATAGCACCGAATTGACACCACTACACACAAGCATTCATAAATAGCACTGAACTGTGGAAGTGCAACGCCAGGAAACAATGTTCAGGCAACAGACGTTAACCTTTTTCTTCTCTGTCTGCCGAAACCTATCAGCGACGAGTTGTGGAGTCCCAAACTCTGCCAGCGAGTTGAGGCGGACATCATTGACGACAACCCCAATGTTGTTGCTCCCCTTCCCCTCCTGCTGAAACAACGGCATCGCGCCCGCCTTCTCCACCAAAATAAACACATCCTGCCTTAGCACATTAGTCATGGTAAAATTCAGCTCTAATTCGTTTGAAGTGCTCCATACCGTGGGCCTGGAGGTGGGTTTGAGGAGGGTGAAGCCCTGCTCCTGGTCGGTGTACCGCTCCAGTTCTAGCTCTGCTGCGCCTCCGCTTCCTTTTTGTACCCTGGCATGCACTTCCGTTGCGGAGGCGATGGGTATGAGTTGCGGCAACAACGCCGGGAAGGGGAGAGTGGCAAGGAGCTGCGAGGCGGCGGACATGGTCATCCGGGTTAAGAGCAGAGGAAGAGGCGAAACGGCACAGAAGCGCCTACCGATCCCGTTGGCTGGCCGCCCAGACCTTCACGGCGTCGTCGCGCTCGACCCATGAGGGAGCATGAATGGCGGCTTTGCACGGGGACGGGGATGGGCGCATGGAGAGGGGGCGGCTCCGGCCGGATCTCGCCGCCTTGTGCAGTCTGCGCTGTTCGCAAGCTAGGGTTGGCGAGGGAGGCGGATGCGGGCTGATGAGGGGAGCCGATGCGGCAGCAGCGAGGGCGAGCGGAGGGGTCGCCGGCTGG
>LAPY01003395.1:0-10110 GCA_000970635.1 Eragrostis tef | reverse complement strand
GAGGGGAGCGTGGCGCAGCCGCCGGCGGACAGATTGGGAGGTGGGTTCTTGGCACTTCTTGATTTTCTCGCGCCTTCGTCCTGAATCCTGATCCGTGCGGGTCACATGCTTTTAAACGAATGACCTGGAACACGTGGGCTCTGCCTTGGCAAGTCCTTGTCCTTGATTTTGCTTAGCACCGTGTTGGCTAGTCTAGTGCACAAGAATTCGAGAATGTTAGGGTACAGTACCGTGTCCTGTCCCACAGATCTAAGAGTAGCAGTTCGTGCACGTTTTCCTACTGGATTTGTTGAAGTTGTAGCTCGCCCCTGTTGCTTCTGTCAAGCACTGTTATCCATGAATTCACCGTCTTCCAGTAGCTACAGCCTACAGATGCTTAATCTTAGAATATTGGATGCATATAGCGCACAAATGATGACCACTCCGGACCCTTTTTTTTCCCAATTTAACTGATGCTTGATGAACACTTATTGATGTTGCTAGTGCTTCTATTAAATTCGACATGTTCACTCTGTAGTGATGGTTGCATACTCTTTAGCAGCAAGGTAAAATGAAACCTAGTTGCCGCACACACTTTAACAGTTTGATGAATGGAAACAATGCTAGTATGAACTGTTTATCAGGACTATTTAAGCTTGAACTAGTAAACTTTTAGTCTGTACTGACCTCACTACAGCACTATTGGGCACTACTTGCGTAATCTATGAAACCTGAGCTGAATTTATCAACGGAGAGTGCTTGTTTTGTTTGTCTGGCAAATTACTTGTGTTTACTTTGTGCCTCAGTAATCATGCTCTTGCTTATTGCTTCTGTGGTTCCATCCTGTAGATCTGAGCGGAATTTTGCCACCTTCGGGCGAGGGAAAAGCGTGCTTGAATCCATGTAACCAGGAGGTTCCTCAATCGACTGCTGAAGGTGCAATGCAATTTGGAGATAGAGTTCATTTGCCTCAGGATGTTCAGGCTGAAGCTGCTTGTCTGACCTTGGGCAGTGATTGCAATGCAGCGCCTTTTGATAAGGTGCATGGTATGGATTCTATGGCACTTGGTAAAGAGAAGACTGGAACAGATCTCCAACTCAAGCCTGATGCAGAACGAGATGAGAATAGGATGAGTGCTGGCCATCTTGGATTGGATCTTAACATAGTGGATAGTTCTGATGCAGCAGAGACTAATCCCTTCTTCCCTTACAAGAAGCTGGGGCAGTCGAAAGTCAGTGATCCATCAGAGTGCGGCAGTACTACTGGCGCTACGGAAGAAAGTGAATCCCATAGAAAGTGGAGGGAAATGAAGCAGAATGGGTTTCTCTCTTCATCTCATGCAAAAGTGGTGGTGCCTAGACCACGTGGTCGACCCCCCAAAAGGAAAAGAGATGATGAGTTAAAAAAGGGCATTATTGCACAGAACAGCCAGGCTAACAAGTTTATGAAGGTTGCTGCTCCTAGTGGCCTATTATCTGGGTTAAATCCTGGAATCATAAACCATGTTAGAAATAGCAAGCAAGTGTACTCTATAATCAAGGCTATGGTACACTCCGAGAAGCTTGATAACGAGAACCAGCCTGTTTGTACTAGTAGAACAGGTGAAAGAGGGAAAGAAGTTAGTGAGAGAATTCATGATCAGAAATACGGGGCCGGTATGATGACATATCATTTCATGATGAAAGATAATACTGCAGCGTTTCATCAAGGACTGCCTACTGCATCACAATTCTTTCCAGAAGACGGCGATGATCTGAAACTTCAACTCTCATCAGCAGTCACTATGGCTTCAGATAGGACCTGCAGTACATCAGCTGATGGTCTTGCATCTAATCATGATTACATGACTTCATTGTCGGTAAAAGGTATGATTCACTTCAATGCTTATCAAAATAATCATTGTGCTCGATAATTCCTTTTTTTTGGGCTAGAAAATCATTGCAGCAGAAATATTCATATCTGACAGTTTTGTTGCTCTTCCTTTGATCAGCTGCTAGCGTTGCTTCTCAGTGGTTGGAACTACTACATCAAGACATAAGAGGGCGCCTTGCTGGTAATAGTTCTGGAGTCTGAAAATAAATTTCAATGCTTTATTCTATCAGTCCACTTAATACATTTCTTTTTTCCATTCTTCTAGCTTTGAAGCGTAGCCGGAAGAGAGTCAGAAATGCTCTTCACACAGAGTTGCCCTACTTAATATCAACAGAATTTCCATCTAATCAAGAGAATGAATCATCAATTGCTAATTCTTCTGAAGCTGGATGTGTTGACAAAGCAGTTTCTGATGCACATGTCGCGCGATGGAGGTCTCTTTTTGTTCAGATGGACAGGGCACTTCAGGAGGAAGGGAAACACCTAGTAAGTTTGTTAATCAGAATATTTTGTGGTGCAAGAAAGGACTATAACGAATCGTGTTTTTCAATCCTCCAATTTCATAACACATTGAAGTGATCTTGTTAGCTGCCAATGCTAGATAGTCAGTTAAAATCTGTGCTTTCTTTTTGTCCATTGAAGGCAAATGCCTTACCTGACTGTGCAAAATGTTTAATTGCAGGAGAATCGGTTGAAGCAAGTTGAAGAAATGCAATTGAGTTGTGATAAAGGCCTAAAACACATGACCTGTGATGCTCCATTGCTAGGACCAATGGCTGAATTATGGTTAGTTCCCCATGATTTTTCAAAATAAATGATTGACCTTTTATTGTTTCCTGTTTCGTGTTCAAAGCCACATGTTTTCCCCACGCCATGCAAGCTTTAGTGTCTAACTGGAGTGCTTCTAATCTGTCTCCTCAGGAAGCTGAAGAACCCTGAGTTTTCGGAGAGCGAGTGGGCAGTGCAAGCTGCTGCCGCATCAATCTACTCGACGTGCAGCATGGTCATGAGAACTGAAAATGTGCCATGCTTCTGATCTCTCATTTGCAATTAGTCCCTTTTCATTTGCTGATTTTTACCTCAAAATTAGGTTCCATTTCTTAGCTGTAGCCTTGTAATCCCTTGTTTGTTACAGTAGCGGCGAGTGCTGCTTGATGTAACGTGAGAAACGTGTGATGTATGTTGTTACAAACTTACAATTTCACAGGCGCGTGAAATAATATATTCACTTTACGAAGTTCAGAATCATTTTTCGAGAACGGAGTTTGGGATCTTGAGATATACCATTCCAGTTGGTTTGGTTAGTAGTTGAGACATTGATGGTCAACTTCTCTTTGTGTTCAAACCTGAGATGCTGTAAGTTTCCACTGAATCACGTTAAGAGAAAAGGTCTATCCTGGGATAAGGAGAACCGATGTTATACTCTGGAAGCTTGAAGTTGGTTCCATTAAAACCTGAATCTGTTATTGTTTGCAGGACATGGGATCTATCTTTGACGTTTTGAAACTTAAGAAGGAACAGGAGTGAATCAACGAGTGTGTGCTCTAGTGCAAATGAAAACAAGCGGGGAATAAAATGGTGGGAAAATGTTAGTACGAAACAATGAGAGGCCCCACCTGCCAGTGAAAGTGGACCAGACCGTTGACCCGACAGTGTACCCCACCGGACAGCCTCTTCGGACCTGTTTAAACCCCTCCTGGCCGCTACCCTCGCCGGCCGCTCCCCTCCGACGCAACGCTGCCTCCCCCGCCGTCGCGCTCCGCCTCTTCATCCACCTCACGTCCGCGGCGTCCCCGCCGCCGCCCCGCTCCACCTCTTTCGTAGCGAGCCTCCTCGCCGCGCACCCCGCCGCCGCCGACGCGCTCCTCCCGCGCCTCATTCGCCACCTACTCTCGTTCCCCGATCCCTCCCCGCATTTCCTCGCGCTTCTCTCGGCCTCCTCACCGGGCCTCCCGCTCCGCCTCGCTCTCCCCGCCTTCCGCTCCCTCCGCTCGCTCGCGTCCGCGCCGCCGCCGCCCACACCCGTCTACAACCGCCTCATCCTCGCGGCGCTACGCGAGTCACGGCTCGACCTCGTTGAATCTCTCTATAAGGACCTCCTGCTCGCTGGCGCCGAGCCGGACGTCTTCACTCGCAACCTCCTGCTTCAGGCTCTGTGCGAGGCTGGCCGCATGGAGCTCGCCCAGAGGGTGTTCGACGCAATGCCCTACAGGAACGAGTTCAGCTTTGGGATCCTGGCGCGCGGGTACTGCCGTGCCGAGAGGAGTGTTGATGCACTTGAGGTGCTCAATGCCATGCCGGCGATGAACCTGGTGGTGTGCAATACGGTGATAGCAGGGTTCTGCCGGGAGGGCCGGGTGGAGGAGGCCGAGAAGCTGGTGGAGCGGATGCGTTCCCAGGGGCTTGCACCTAACGTGGTCACCTTCAACGCCAGGATCTCTGCTCTCTGCAAAGCCGGGCGTGTTCTGGACGCATACAGGATATTCCAGGACATGCAGGAGGAATGGGAGCGGGGGCTGCCGAGGCCTGACCAGGTGACGTTCGATGTCATGCTGAGCGGATTTTGTGATGCTGGGTTGGTTGATGAGGCCAGGGTGCTTGTGGATATCATGAGATGTGGTGGGTTCTTGAGGAGGGTAGAGAGTTACAACCGCTGGTTGTCGGGATTGGTGAGGAATGGGAGGGTCGGGGAGGCACAGGAGCTGCTGAGGGAGATGGCTCATGAGGGCATCCAGCCTAATAGCTACACATACAATATTATTGTTGCTGGGTTGTGCAAGGAGGGCAAGACGTTTGATGTGAGGAGAGTGGAGGAGTTTGTGAAGAGTGGTGTGATGACACCGGATGTTGTGACTTACACTAGTTTGCTACATGCTTATTGCTCCAAGGGTAACACTGTTGCTGCTAACAGGATTCTTGATGAGATGGTACAGAAGGGGTGCGCACCAAATTCTTTTACATACAATGTTCTTCTGCAGAGTCTATGGAGAGCTGGTAGGACCATAGAGGCAGAACGGCTGTTAGAGAGGATGAGTGAGAAAGGATATAGTTTGGATACAGCAAGCTGCAACATCATTATTGATGGACTATGTAGGAATAATAAATTAGATGTCGCTATGGGCATTGTTGATGGAATGTGGAAAGAAGGAAGTGGAGCTCTTGGCCGACTGGGTAATTCATTCCTTAGCGTAGTTAGTGATTCGTCCAGAAGCCAAAGATGTCTCCCTGATCACATCACATACTCTATTCTAATAAATGCATTGTGCAAAGAAGGAAGGTTTGATGAAGCAAAGAAGAAATTACTTGAGATGATAGTGAAGGACATTTCTCCAGATTCAGTTATATATGACACCTTTATTCGTGGGTATTGTAAGCATGGAAAGACCTCTTTGGCTACTAAAGTTCTGAGGGACATGGAAAAGAAAGGTTGCAACCCAAGCACAAGGACATACAACTTATTGATTCAGGGATTTGAAGAAAAACACAAATCAGATGAAATCCTTAAACTAATGAGTGAAATGAAGGAGAAGGGGGTTTCTCCTAATGTGATGACCTACAACAGCTTGATAAAGTCCTTTTGTGAACAAGGAATGGTGAACAAGGCCATGCCTCTTTTGGATGAAATGCTGCAAAATGAAATAGTTCCAAATGTTATTTCATTTGACTTGTTGATTAAGGCTTTTTGCAAGATTACTGATTTCCCTTCAGCCCATATGGTTTTTGATGCTGCTTTGAGAACATGCGGGCAGAAAGAAATGCTCTACCGTTTAATGTGTACCGAACTCTCAACTTATGGTAGATGGATAGAAGCCAACAGCATACTAGAAACAGCACTTGAAATGAAGATCTCTATCCAGAGTTTCCCATATAAGCAGATAATTGCAGGGCTCTGTGAAGCTGGACAGGTGACTCATGCACATAGCCTACTCAAGTTGTTAATAGCTAAAGGGCATGCGTTTGATCCAGCAGCATTCATGCCAGTAATAGATGCATTAATTGATAAAGGAAAGAAGCAGGATGCTGATATGTTGTCAGAGAAAATGATGGAAATGGCAGACTCTGATGCTTTTGCAACTAGTTCTCATAAGATTACCCCTGGAATCCGGAAGCACGAGCGTGAAAAATATGGTGAAAGTGATTGGCGTTCTCTTTTGCACAGGTATCGGCGTGACAACTTCTTGCGCTGCATTTTCAAGTTTTTTTTTGTTTATTTGATTGCATGCGTTCCAATGCTCAGCATATAACTTTAATTTTGGAATAAAGTAAATTATAATGCAGATCTACTGAGAGATTAGATAGGCACACTGTTCTAGAAAGAAATCACTCCATTATGTTTTGTGTTTGTGTTTGTGGACTCCTGCTGCAATGACCTGCTACATTGCTGACGTGCAGAGATGACAGTGCCCACACGATTATGAGAATTACTAAAAGAGTGCGGACCGGATGGGGTCAAAGAGGCAATGTTTATGAGCATAAACAGCAGCAGAACGGTGACTTCTATGTACTAGAGAACGCTGGCTGAGTATGTTGCTTTCGCCCCTAGCAATTGAGTTGCATGCAAAAAAAATCTGACAACTTGCTCGCAAGTAGCTAAATTGACCTAATGTTGGAAGTTAATAATCATATATACTAGATCATTACACCCTCCAGTCACTAATAATGTGTCGTTTTGGACAGTGAGCATGGTCTTTGAAACATAATTTTGACCACCAATTTCTGTTGTAATATAAATAGTATCATCTGATCAATCACATGATTATGGATATGTTTTGTGGAAAACATACTCATATCTTTTTTATATGGCTCATCTCATCATTCATGATTTATTGTTAATCAAATTTAATGCATTTTGACTGTAGCCTTCATGAAATGACTTGTTTTTTCGACTGGAAGGGACTATTAGCATCTATGAAGGGGCCTTCTGTAGTGACCACTCTTTGATTTGGGGTTTTCTTTCTGATCATTTCTAGATCTTCTAACATAATGATATGCTCAGTTTTGATTAAGTAAATATACATTCCCTCTGTTTTTTATTTGTTGACGTTCTGACAGCAGCAGCTAGTTCATTTGTAGTTCAAACTCTTGTCTGAAACATCAAAAATTAAAAAAACGGAGGGAGTACTGCATTTCTGGCCCCTAAGGCTGACTCCAACAAGGAGAACCAATTTTCAGAAGCAAATGAACATATGGCATGCATCTACAGTAGTTTGCCCAACTATCCCAAAGCGCTACCTCCAACAGATCAATTGCAATCGCATTTCCTTTTCCTCCAGCACAGTAGCCACCGTCTCCGCCTCCCTGCTCCGGCAACGAGGGGCTCCGCCATGCGCACGGAAGCAGCGCACCCTCCCGCGGCTCGTGAACGCCAGGTCGCAGGTCTTCATCGCCTCCTGTTCCGTGGCCGCCGAGGAGGCCACCACAGTGGGCACGCGTCCCAGCTGCAGGAGCATCACCGGGCCGTGCGCCTCGGCCATGGACCGGAGCTTCCGACGGAGGCAGCTGCTGCTTGCCATGGCTGCGCCAGGGAGACGGCTCCGAGCTCGCCCCCGCCGTGCCGCACCGCTCTCGCTCCCGCTGCTCGCCCGCCGCGCACGCTCTCGCTCCGGCTGCTCGTGCCGGCTCCGCGAGGGACACTATCTGTTCCGCTCTCGCTCCCGCTGCACGCCCGCCGCTCACGCGCAGCACAACCCGCCGCGCCACGAGCTCGCCCCGTCCTCGCACAGCCCGCGCCTGAGCCACGCCCGCGCGCTTGCCGCGCCGCTGCAGCCTAGCGGCGAGGGAAAACTCAAATCCCGACGAGCTGGACTGCTCACAGGCATGGAAGCTGGGTTAGGGAGGGGCACGAGAGGCTTGCGAAGCATTAGACGGCATGGCTCGGGCTCCCGTAGTCCACAGCGGCGGCGCGACAAGGATGAACTCGTGCTCGCCCATGGCGAACCGCGCACGGCGTGGCGACTTGGCGGCGGCATTCCCGTCAGCGGAGAAGAAAGAGGAGGCAGCGGCGGGGTCAGGGAGCTTCAGTGTGATGACGGGGACTTCCTCCTGGGGTCGAATGGCGACGAGGACGGTAGGAGCTAGGCCGGCATCGGCGACGTGACGCCCATGGCGTCTCGGCGGGGACGGCGACGGGGAAACGGCTTATTCGGGCGAGTTGAACTGAGGAACAGGACAAAGAGAAGATCAGGGAGGTGCGTGGGCGAGTTTAGCATCTGCATGTATGAGTAATCTAAACATGGCTCACAGTGGGAGGAGGAATCGACGGCGAGGTCGACGACGCTCACCCGACGGCCATGGAGGAAATCTCCCGTCGATCTCTCGGTAGGGCGTGCAGGGAAGGGAACGGGGACTGGAATGGGCTATGTGGCTTCCACTCGCATCATTTTGTGTAGTGGTTTGGTTGGGGGCAGGCGGTAGTGGCGGCGCGGCTGGAGCTCTGTCACGGCGGCAATGGCGGTCGGGCTTTGTGCGGGAGCGAGAGGAAAAAGAAAGAGAGCGAGAGCGAGAGGGAGCCAGCTGGAGTGGAGTGGATGAGGACGAGATGGCACCGGCAGCGTGACGATGGACACAGAGCTCGGCATAGGCGTGACGATGGTCACCGAACCTATCGTCGGAGCTCCGTTCCGCCACGGCGACGGCGTTGTCCTGGCTGGCGCGGATGATCGAGGCGAAGGTCCACGAGGAGCAGGAGCTGCAGGCACGCCACGGCGAGGTCGTCCGGCTCCGGGTGGTGATGGACGCGCCGCCCCGCTCGCTCTGCCCGTCGCGGACTCGCGACACAGCTCGTCTAGGCGGATGCAATGGAGGAGAGAGGTAGTGCAATTTCACCTCGTCTCTCTCCTCAAAGGCAGTTTGCTTGCCCGCTATGCCTGTTCTGTTGGAGACCTTTGCAACGTCTACAGTACCGCGCGGGATGGCATAAATGGCTTTGGCTAGCCTTGTTGAAGTCAGTCTAACTATAGGCTATAACTTGTCCGCACGTGCATAGCAAATCATCCAGTGACATGTGGTGGATGTGTGGTTTTATGATCGTCTTGGAATGATTGTTTATATGAAAGCTATATTGACAGTATTTCGCTGAGACTTGGATAATCATATGGCATGCTTTGTTGTGCAGGTGATTTTGCCAAACTCTAGTAGAGTTGCATCATTGAATATTTTGCTGCCTTTGGGGAGAAAGTTTATGTTTTAAGAAATTCTGTCAAGAAGTTTGTGAAGGGGATTCTGTCATACATCAGGCCAGTTACGCAATTGATTAGATGCATTCAGTTATGTACTCTTTTACCTTGTTGGGAGTTCAGTCTATATCTGGTAAGTTTATGAATTTTCCTGACTTCATCCATTGTAAATACTTTGCAGTGTTTGTTTGTACTCAGAGTTCTATTTCACATCAAAGATTAGCAGTTAAGTTGACCTGTAAGATTGGCATCCAGATCATCACATACTTGTTTCCTGTGTAGCTCTTATACTTAAATTATAATTTCATTTTTTGGTTAAATTGTTGATATTAAATTTCTCCTTTTGGGCTTGCGTGCTATTTGGAACTTTCACATTTCTTTTGAATTCTTATTAGGCTATATGCAGTTTAGTTTTACCATTTTACACTTGAATAGTGTTGATCAGAGATTAAAGTTTTTTGCATGTCTGAGATTTGATTTGTTGTGCTTTCAATAATGTATTCAGAAAATTTCATTGGTACATCATAAGTTCATTGTTGTGTCTAAACAATCCGTTTCCTGCTCATTATTGTGCAGATATTCGTTGGTGACTGGAATGATTGGCTATTAATTCCGCACACAACTGCATTACCCGTTGATGTGTGACAGACTGGGGACTTGGTGAGTAATTGAGTACTACTGAACTGATTTGAGCTACCAGTTATGTTTATTTTGTGTATATTTTCCTTCGGATCACTTTACTCCCCCCAAATATGCCCTTGGTCCTGATAACCCCCTAAAGTTTATTTTGGTTTCTCCCATGGTTCGCGAAACCAGGGCATTTAACACCTTTTAGCAGTAACCAAAACCGGATTTACTGACGTGGATAGAAGGATGGTTGTTTTGCTAGCTAAGCATGGCATGTGAGCAGCCTACGTGGACAAGTGATGCGTGGGCCATATAACCCTCCCCTGCCTGGCTCGCTTTCGTCTCGCTCCCCTGTTTCCTTGTTGGCACGCGCCAGTTCATCTCCACCTCCTTTCTTCTTGCGTCGTCCAGATCGAGCAAGTTGATGATGGCCGGGTGGAAGAGTTGACTGGCGGC
>LAPY01003394.1:40083-60318 GCA_000970635.1 Eragrostis tef | reverse complement strand
TAAAATAAATTCTGAAATAATATCATGTGTCGTTATTGTACTTAAATGAAATGATGTGTCAGAAATGTGTTATTTTTATGATACGTACATGGTATATCATATTATTTGTATTTATGATAAAGTCCTGCCAAATGATGTTATTTGGGCGGACACGTGCGTGGCGCACATGCATTTTTACTAGTACATGCATAATGTGCTAGTTTGGTGACCTTTTGAACCATTTTCATCTACAAGTAGTAAGTTGATAAGCGTCCATCATATTTCAGGTGAGCCTTTCGTTCATCATATTTCAGGTGAGCCTTTCGTGAGCACGAGACTTTTGATGAACGGAAGTTTCAGGGAGCTTGACGAATGCAGCCATGCAGGAGCCTGGTTAGCTGTAAAGCTGCCCTTACTTACGACAGCCCATGCTTGGATGTGATCCTTGTTTCGTTCGGTTGTGCTTTGTTTTGTTTCTCCAACACCGTTTCCGACGCAACAAGCTCCTCGTTTCAGGTGCTGATCGGTGATTTGTTTGCCATTTTCTTTCGTCGTCGTTTCCTTTTTTTTTTTCCTTATGATGCATCGTTGCGTTGAAGTGATCTAACCCAAACGATCATTCCTACTGCTTAACCAGGGATCACAATATACAATGAGGATCGCCGGCTGCATCGTTTCAGGGAGCGCAAACACAATTAGACCAAGCTCTTGATCATGGTCGCCGCACGATATTTCCAGACTCGTGATCCTCTGCGCGTGTTAACTGCCTGGTCCGTCGTTTGCTTTATTTGCCCCGCGCATGCGAGCAAATCAAAGTTTGTAATTCTTTTTTGTTTGTTTGTTGCATTGCTCATCTGTAACTATAAAATTGATCGCAGTGAACATGTTAAGTGTAGTGTTCTTTTGCTTGAACGTAGACACGTGTTTTGTATCTAAATGCAGAACGTAATGTTCTTAGTCAGTCCGATCCGTGCAACGACTGACTAAGGGCATGTTTGGATTGTGCAAAACTAAACTAGCCCTAAGAGCAAGCACATGGATCGAGTGAGATGATTCTTGTCTCGTGTGCATAGTCCAAGTAACACCAATTGTATAATTTGGACTACCACTTCATTATTATTGATAATATCACTCTTGTACTGAACACCATAGCTTGTACACTTTCTACAATTATCTGTAACACAGATGCTATTGTACCAAGATGTTTTTTTTTTGCGAGGAGTTTAGAGTGTTTTGCGAGGAGTTTCGAGTGGTTAATCTAAACATAACGTTCATTAATAGTGATAACTGATGGATCAATTACTACTGAAGTTAAATTTTGTCATGGTGCACGTGCACTAGCATTTCATATATGAGGGCATATGGCGAAAATTTCAAATTTAATCCTCTACCTAACATAACGTTCTATACAGATGTCGCTGTTGATTTTTTTTACCGCTCTTCTTATTTAAAATTTTTATGCAAATTTTATTTTTTTTACAATTGATTTTATCATTGAATATATTTTAATCATAACATATTTGTTTTATATTTAAATAGTTTTTTTCAATAAGACGAAAGGTCAAACATGATGTCATAACTATTTTGGGACGGAGGGAGTATGTATAAAGAAAGGTACGATAGCAATTTCATGACCCAGCCCCCAAACATTGCTCTAGCCTTCATTTTGTTTTTTTTGTTGTTGAAAAGGCAAGTTTGTAAATACTCCTTTTGTTTAATCATACTCTGGTTCGAATACTCTGTTTTCAAAAAGCACGCGGAATTTGTTTGATGCAAAAGAAAGTAAACTTTCAAAACTGTCCAGAAAATAGGGGACCCAGATGTCAAATTGTGTCGGATCTGTTAGACAAGTTTCCTGCTTTCCCCTCAAAATGCTTGATGCCCGCACAAATTTGAAGCGTGTGATGATGCTCCATGATTCCCGCCATTCTGGTTGCTTAATCTTTTCATATCTTGCTAGACATGCGACCAAACGAAGGGGCTTTTTCGTTAGAGAAAAAAATGATGTTTTTGGGAGTGACGATGCTAGGACCATTTTGCTCTATCGCGTGCTATTTTGTTAATATATGAAATGAGCGTCACTAATCTATATGAGCGTGTCAACCGAATATTTCCCTGAAACGTTGACGATTATATGATTGGACTTGGACCAAATGTTGCAAAATCTTCTGCTTCAGTTATTCAATTCAATGGATTGGGTTAGTGTGCGGTCTGAGAGGCTAACACGGTCTAAACCATGTTTAGCACTCCTTGAAAAGAAGTTAAGACAGGGTACTTGGTTCGACGACATGCTACGTTATACTAACTTTATCAAACTAGTGCCTGATATTTCTTCTATCGAAAACAAAACGTGGCATGCTTATTCTGCCCAAGGTTAGTTATCTAAACTCTAAAGACACTGAAAAGAACCACAAAGATGTCTCTGAAATCCCCAGCACAGTATTCAATAGATGACATGGGAAAAAAAGAGAAAGCAATTGATAAGAATGTTGTCGGTGTCAGCTTCATCAATCTCATTTTAAGTGAGGTGAGGTGAGGTGAGGTGAAGTTTCCATGGACTTATTTGAATGAGTACTGCAATAGTTACGACTCGTTTGGTAGACTCTCTTACAATCCAAAGATCAAATAGCTGAAAATATTTGAATGGTGACTCATATATTAATAGATGGTAAAACAATCGGTCGGAACGAAGTCGGACAAATGACCCTTGAAGGCTTGAAGCATTTTCCTATTTGAATGAATGGAAGTTTGAAAGGGCTTTGATTGTACGTAGGGAGGAGCACATGGACGCGATGGGACAATTCATGTCTCGTGTATGCATGGCTCGCTGGAGTGACGAATCACTTGTACACTTGCTCTAATTTTTTTCTTGGATATAATACACTTGATATGTCTAGCCCCCCCCCCCCCCCCCCCCCCCCCTCACACACACACACAGAGACAACACACACACATTATATTCGCGAGAGGAGTAGTATATCTGTATATTCATTATGCCTGCTGCCTGGCAAAAAAAAAAAACGCCTGTCGTTTTCCCTCGTGACAGTTACGGGTACGACTAGCTAATGGCCGCATTAGGATCTGTCTAGAGTTAGGTGTGGACTTTGTTTTTCCCGAAAAAAAAAATACTGCTACCCTATAGGGTCAGATGACAAATAAGATCTACTTCGGCATAATGCATCTACATGAGCGGCGTGCTTACGTGCGGGTATATGTACATGCCAACATCTCATTTTAGTTTATATAGCACGGCCGTGTTTACAACGAATTTTCAATTCGCATAAAAATAACGAAATTTGTAGTGTAGCGAATTGGTATAACAAACTTAGTAGGTGCAGAATAATTAATTTCCCATTACTCAATGTTTTGTTAGCTATCCTATCATTTCGCTTCCATCTTACATGTACGATTTCGTCTGGGTCAGCGAGAGGCCGACACGTTTCGCTAGCGCGTGACCAGGTTTGGTCGTTTGCCGGCGCGTGATGATCAGTTATTCTTTAGATCAACGCAAAGCATTCCGGACAGTAATTTGAAATGTTTGGAAAGAGCATACCACTATAATATGCGTGATATCTGCCCTGCGCTACTTACTTGGTGTAGTTAAACTCCAAGAGTTCCCAAACAAATTTGCTCTTCAGTTTTGGGAGCTTCCAAAAATAATTTTGGGAACAAAAAGAAACCTCTCCTCCAACAACTCTCCATAATTGGTTCCCAAAAAGAATTAAAAACGCCATATCCTAATTCAAATGCTTTAAATTTTAAAAGTAGGGATTGTAGTTAAGGAAAGCCAAGATGTGCCCACTCGGGCGTCACTTGCAGATGCCAGATAGAGATGTAAACAAAATTTTCAGAAATGAAGAAAATAAATTGAGAAAGCTGCACAATTTCAATGGGCTGACGAGGCCTTACGTACTGTGTTTCACCCTGTATAAAAGTAACCCCAGTTCATGAAAATTTATTAGCCCATGAGGCCCATTTCCGCCCGATTGATCATGCCACTGCATCGCCGCCGTCGGCTGGTAGTATAGCGTCGAGTAGCTCCATTCAGACAACAATCCGTGATCAAGGCATGAAGCGATCGCTCAGCTCATGCGTACAACTGAACCATACAAACCTGACCTATTGGATGAAAGCTTCACTGAAGAAATCATCAACTCAAAAAGCATTCAGTTGAAGAAATCATCCGCAGACAAAAAGCATTCTGTAAATTTCTCTCTGTAGATAATCGAACTCGGGACCTAGGAGGTGCCACTAGGGAGCTTTAACCGCTACGCAATTTGGATCGGATTCAAGTAGATACATACACATTAGTCATGCACAATTGTGTGCTACTTGGTATATGTTAGAGATCATTAGCTTGTTCGCGAATAAGATTTTGCAGTTCTATAATGTGATTCTCATGTATATAAGTAATATAGTCCGAATAATTTATATTCTGATTGGTGTTTGAAATAGTGTTAGTGTCAATGTATATTGGTTTTCAGTTTAGAAGAGAATCTCGTGTCAGTAACTAATCGGTTCGGCTCTCTTTTCTATTCACCTAGAAATCTAGGTAAGAGTCAAGTGCATATTAGTAATCAAAGTATAGAAGCATTAGACAAAGGAAATGTTCAAACAGGTTAACAGAGATAACTACTCGAGTTTTACGGTGCTGGTTTGTTCAGCACGTCAGAAAGTACATAGTGAAACGAATCGATCTGTGTTGCAGTTCACCATGTTTCAATCGAACTGCGATAGATATCAGACTAGCCCAATGATCAAATTGAGCATCCAGACTCCTGCATTCCAGAAGCATTCCTCAATTGTCATCAACTGTATTCATCGCAACTCCAGGACAGGAACTTGTAACCCAGCTACATAATTTCCTCATAACTCACAAAAAAAAATCATAGCCGATTAACAAGAGACTCTAGTGGACTATGCAAATTATTTGGAAGTAGCGAAGCAATGCAGACCCGAGCAAATTCGCAATAAACCCGTCGCCACCCAAGACCACATACACCTTGTTACTCCGGCATACCGAGGAGTGAGCAGCCGTCGAGGGCACATCCCTTGTTACTCCGGCATACTGCTCCATGCGTACGGCACCATGGAGACGATGCGTTCAAATTTCGCATGATTCGTTTCCCGTCAGATCATGCTTAGACCTTCCTTCGTACGGCACCATGGAGACGATCGAGCTCTTGCATCTTGTCCCTCCTGGTAAGAGGCGTCCTGAACACGAGATGGCGTGGTTTTCTGATATGAATTAAGATATCATTGAACGCGCAAAGACGGCGCGTGGACATTGTAGACGGGGTAGGCAATTCATCGAATACCTGGCGGGCGCATCGGGCGCGGATGGAGCAGTGAAGCTACATTCCTCTGCATCTGCCTCCTCCTCTCTGTCTTTGCTTCGGTGTGGCTGCAGAGGGGAGGACAGAGCAGCGGGGCTGCTGCAACGGTCGGCTCTTTCTCTTGCACCGGCACGAGACACACCCGGTGATCCCGCTCACGCCTGCAGGTGCGAAGCCTTTCGCTTTCAGCCGATTGATTTCGTCTGGGTCAGCGAAAGAGAGGTCTGTTAGAGAACATATGTGATCTATGGGCCGATACATCCTGGGCTACGCTCTAGTAGGCCTTTAGGCTCTTTACAGGCCTATTACAATCCCACTTGTACTATAAATATTGTAACATCTCAATGAATAAAGTAGTCACTTTCATCTGTCTCATTTGCAATTCGCATTACGCTTCACATGTCATCAGCACGCACGCTCTCGCTAACCCACTCCTGAGTGAAACTCGCCGAGAAGTTTGGAACTCGTCGAGAAGCAGTTTCTTGACGAGTTCGTCGGAGAAGAACTCGCCGGAGCCTCTGGTGAGTCAAGATGCCTGAAGTAGCACTCACCATCGCGTTCTTCTTCGCTCTCCTCCGTGGCTCCCTGCAAGGCCGCAGGACTCCTCGTGGCCGTCGCATCTTCCGCAACCGCTTCAGGCAACCGTTCTTCCACCCCCATCGCCGGAGTCGATGCAACGGCCTCGCCGGCCGTCGCGGACGCGGCCGAGTTGGTGGGAGACGGGGGCATGGCGGCCTCCGCGATGCCCGCCAGACGCGCCTCGACCTCGACCGGTACCGCCGCATGAGCGCTGCCAGCAACCGTCGTCGTCGCCGGCGGCAACTGGCGGCACGCCTCAACGCCGAGCGGTTCATGCAGGAACAAGTCCTGCAACACCTTCTACCACAGGCGCCGACTATCGCCTTCACCGCGCTCGCCGATGGGGGGCCGTCTCCTCAGTCGTTTCCTCGGCCTGCAGCGGACTCCGCCACGACGCCCTGGCCGCGAGCCCGGCGCATGGACGTCGACGGCGCACCACCACGCCGACTGCAACGGCTACGGCCATGGGCCGCGCTCCGATGAGGCGGGTCCTTCTCGTCGCTAAAGCGACTCAGCAGCGGCAAGGTCCGGCATGGATCTGGGCGGGGACGGCAGATCGAAACAGCGGTGCGACGGTGGAGCAGTTGCGGCGGCGCAGCAGTTGTGCGGTGGAGTTGCAGTTGCGGCTCGGCAGCGGTTAGGCTTTAAGCCATATTTTATAACCGGTGCTCATCCGCATGGGCCTCGTGGTCCAGGCCGCGATGCAACTGCCGCATGAGGCTGGGCTGATTGGAGCACACGCACGCATGCACGGATGGAGGCTGGAGCCCATTTCCTTTTCAGACTTTGCTAGTTATCTTTAATTTAGCAATTGTTGTTTCATTTAATTGCAGTTTAGTTTTACTAATTGCATTAGTGTTGTTAATCCTCAGTTTAGAACTGATCTTTACTGTAGTTGTTTTAGTTGTGTACTGATGTAAATTACTATCCTATCATATGGAAAATGGAACTATATTATGTCCAACGTGTTTGTCTTTTATACATTCCCTATGACATAATATCGTGTATTACATTATTTTGCACAATGAGATGTGACATTTCTTGCAAAATATATCTGATTCACCTTAGTTAAATCCATTGGTTTAATTCAAGCAGAATCATACAGTATGCACATCCAAGATATACTTCAGGCTGAGAAGCATGATGAGATTAATCTCAAAAATCTGAACCAACGTCCAATTGGTGCAGCTCCTCTCCCTGAAGTTCATCACAATGAGAAGAATAGTAGTAAATCTGATGGTTCGAAGAACAATCAGAAAAACTACAAAAGTAAAAACAAGCAGAAACGCAACTTCAAGAAAACTAAGCAGAATGCACAAGGTAAAGGGAAGGGCACTCCTAAGACCTACGACAAAGCAAATGCTTGTAGGAAGTGTGGTTGCTTCAAGCACCCCACTAAGAAGTGCCGCACCCCTCGACACTTGATTGATCTTTACCAAAAATCCCTCGGCAATGGCCAGAAAGCAAGTGGATCGGGTTATGAAACTCACTTCAACCTGCACTCCAACGACAACATGGAAGCTGGTTGTTCGTGTCAAGTTCCAGTGGAACCAAGTAACAACGAAGCCTCTCTGACGACCGAAGATTTCATGGACACGGAGAACACTGTCGTCGAATACAAATCGGCTGACATTTATGGAGACCTCGAATAGGATCCATCAATCTCTTTAGATTATTCTATATGTCTATGGTTACTGAATAAAGTTGTAATAAGTAGTATGGATCAGACCTACGTACTGTAGTATTCTGGATATTGTAATAACGAATCAGCACTTTGATTCCTAATAAAGTATGTGTTATATGTATCTGATTGTATTTTCAATTATTCATTTACATAGATTACGGGATACAAAATTCCCACAATCTTCGGATTTTATATGCACCTCATGTGCAACGGGAAACTGATTTTGAGACCCTCTTATCTCAAAATCGGAGCTGAGCCACTCAAGTTTCTTGAACGCATTCAAGGTGACATATGTGGCCCCATACAACCAACGTCTGGACCGTTCAGGTATTTCATGGTTCTCATAGACGCAACTACACGATGGTCTCACGTGTGCCTCTTGTCTACAAGTAACCATGCTTTCGCGAAATTTATTGCTCAAATCATTCGATTAAAAGCAAGTCATCCTGAACATCGGATCCAATCGATCCGTTTGGACAACGCTGCAGAATTTTCTTCAAAAGCCTTCAATGATTATTGTATGGCGCAAGGAATTCAAGTACAACACTCTGTCCCATATGTCCATACTCAAAATGGTTTAGCGGAGTCTCTTATTAAGAGAATAAAGCTCATAGCACGACCAATGCTCCATAATTGCAATTTGCCAACGTCATGTTGGGGTCACGCGGTTTTACACGCCGCTGACTTAATACAATTGCGTCCTACTGCATATCACAGCACTTCCCCGCTGCAGTTAGTACGTGGAAATCCTCTAAGTATTTCCCATCTGCGAAAGTTCGGTTGCGCTGTATACGTACCGATCTCACCACCGCAGCGTACCGCCATAGGCCCTCACAGGAAATTGGGGATCTATGTGGGATATCAATCTCCGTCGATCATTAAGTATTTAGAACCTCTCACGGAAGATCTATTCACAGCCCGGTACGCAGACTGCATTTTTGATGAGGATAATTTTCTAGCATTAGGGGGAGAATGCAAGTACCATACTAAATGCCAGGAAATCAATTGGGATGATCATAGCATCTCCTCCTCTGATCCACGTACAAAAGAAACTGAACTACAAGTTCAGAAAATAATTAATTTGCAAAATCTTGCAAATAATCTGCCAGATGCATTTACAGACTACAAAGGTGTCACAAAATCTCTGATTCCTGCTAGGAATGTGCCCGAAAGAGTGGAGGTACCATAAAACCACTCAACTCCTGAATCAAAATAAGAGGGGGAGAAGTACGGCAAATTCCGAGAACACTCGTTCTAGAAAAAATCAAAGAAAAGAGAGGCATAAATCCTCCATTGTAGTAAATGCAGATCAACCCCATGTTGATAGACACCAAGAGGGTTGTATACACCCTGTGGATAATCAAGATTCACAACCCGGCTCAACAGTGCATTCTATTACTGAGCACGGGATATCGGAACACCCTGATTCATTTACATTGGGAAAAGAATCACAAGGGGTGCAGGAAATTTCTATCAATTATGTTGATAGTGGAGAATCACATGACCGTAAGACTACCATTGTCGACTCATATTTCTCAGCCAAGATTGCAAACAACTTTCTCACTGATTCCGATCCAAAAACCATGGCAGAGTGTAAACAACGCTCAGATTGGAATAAATGGAAAGATGCAATCCACGCAGAATTAGCCTCGCTCAAGAAAAGAGAAGTATTTGCCTCGGTAATGCCAACACCTCTAAGAATCTTTGCTGTAGGATTCAAATGGGTTTTTGTCCGTAAGCGGAATGAGAACAATGAGGTGGTGAGATATAAAGCAAGGCTGGTAGCACAAGGGTTCACACAGAGACCCGGCATTGATTTCAATGAAACATATTCTCCAGTGATGAGTGGCATCAGTTTCCGATACTTGATATCATTGGCAGTACAAAATCATCTATCCATGTAGTTGATGGATGTCATGACCGTATATCTTTATGGGTCACTTGATTCGGATATATACATGCGTGTTCCCGATGGAATCGATGTACCGAATAAGGATGCAAAACGCAACATGTATTGTGTTAAACTGAATAAGTCATTGTATGGCTTAAAACAGTCGGGTCGAATGTGGTACAACCGGCTGAGGGAGTTTCTTTTAAAAAAGGGATACTCTAATAATGATGATTGCCCATGTGTCTTTATTAAAAGATCATCCACTGGTTTTTGCATAACCTCAGTGTATGTTGATGATATCAACATTATTGGCAACGCACCAGACATTGAGGAGGCACGTAATCATCTAAAGGCAGAGTTCGAAATGAAAGAACTAGGTAAAACCAAATTCTGTTTGAGGTTACAACTAGAGCACCTGCCCACAGGAGTTCTAATACACCATTCACGCAGAGACCCGGCATTGATTTCAATGAAACATATTCTCCAGTGATGAGTGGCATCAGTTTCCGATACTTGATATCATTGGCAGTACAAAATCATCTATCCATGTAGTTGATGGATGTCATGACCGTATATCTTTATGGGTCACTTGATTCGGATATATACATGCGTGTTCCCGATGGAATCGATGTACCGAATAAGGATGCAAAACGCAACATGTATTGTGTTAAACTGAATAAGTCATTGTATGGCTTAAAACAGTCGGGTCGAATGTGATACAACCAGCTCAGAGAGTTTCTTTTGAAAAAAGGTTACCCTAATAATGCTGATTGCCCATGTGTCTTTATAAAAAGATCATCTACTGGTTTTTGCATAATCTCAGTGTATGTTGATGATATCAACATTATTGGCAACGCACCAGACATTGAGGAGGCACGTAATCATCTAAAGGCAGAGTTCGAAATGAAAGAACTAGGTAAAACCAAATTCTGTTTGAGGTTACAACTAGAGCACCTGCCCACAGGAGTTCTAATACACCAGTCTGCCTATGTCCAGAAAATACTTGAAAAGTTTAATATGGACAAAGCTTATCCATTGAAAACTCCCATGGTGGTCCGTGCTCTTGAATTAGACAAGGACCAGTTTCGACCAAGGGAAGATGGAGAAGAGATATTGGGACCAGAGTTTCCATATCTCAGTGCTATTGGAGCGCTTATGTATCTTGCAAATTGCACCAGGCCTGATATCGCATTTGTAGTGAATCTACTTGCTAGACATAGCGCAGCACCTACCAAACGTCATTGGGAAAGTGTCAAACATATCTTCAGATATCTCCAAGGCACTAAAGATCTTGGTCTTTTCTTTCAGAAAAATCATGATCCAAGCTTAATAGGATACACCGATGCCGGATTTCTCTCTGATCCCCATAAAGGCAAATCACATACAGGTTTTGTGTTTTTACACGGTGGAACGGCTATCTCATGGAAGTCTACGAAACAGACTCTAGTCACCACATCCACAAATCGTTCTGAAATAATTGCGTTATATGAAGCTGCACGTGAGTGTGCCTGGCTACGTAGAATGATTAACCACATAGAGCAATCTTGTGGAATTGGTCCGATCAGATCACCAACCATTATCTACGAAGATAATGCTGCTTGTATAGCACAGATGCAGACAGGATATGTTAAGACTAATGTTACTAAACATTTATCTCCAAAATTATTTTATCCTCATGAGCTTCAAGTAAGCGGGGAGATAGATATCCTGCAAACCAAATCATGTGACAATCTCGCTGATTTGTTTACTAAGTCCCTACCATACTCCTCATTTCAGAAATGTGTACATGGGATTGGTATGCTCCTGTCCAAACATCATATTATACTCTTTTCTTATATGAGTTTTGATTATTAATCTTTCTCATATTAAGTTTTTAATGAGGTAATATTTGTACAAGAATAAATGTCTATCTTCTGATTTTGCCCCATTGGGGTTTTTCAATGAAGATATCAAAGACATAACATATGCTGAACCCATTTCTCTTTTTTCTCCCACTGGAATTTAAGGAGTTTTCGTAGCATATCTTAACAACATAAAGAACCTCTTTTTTCCTACAGGGTTTTAGAGGATTATTCCAAAGGTGTTATCAAGATGATGTCTATTTACATCGACCATGATCAAGGGGGAGTGTTAGAGAACATATGTGATCTATGGGCCGATACATCCTGGGCTACGGTCCAGTAGGCCTTTAGGCTCTTAACAGGTCTATTACAATCCCACTTGTACTATAAATATGTAACATCTCAATGGAATAAAGTAGTCACTTTTATTTGTCTCATTTACAATTCGCATTACGCTTCACAAGGTCCACACGGTTGGTTCACTAGCGCCTCCCCAAGTTTACCGCCACTTAAGCATTCTCAAAGCCAGCGCCACTGAAGCAAAGGATTGTAATCATGTTGGTGATTAATGAATGAAATTCCCCGTCGCAAAAAAAAAAACCAGCGCCACTGAAGCATTCTCAAAGCCAGCGCAGCGATGCATGACACGTAATTTTGTTAAAAAAAAAATACAGGAGTTCCAAGGTCAGGTTGTATCATGGTCGATCCAGTTGTTTCATGCGGGCTGTGTCGTTCCAGAACGTCAGAATTCAGTCAAATGCAACATGTTCAGGCTTCCACGGTTTTGCCGTCTCAACACCAATCTCCAGATACCTCGAGTTTACAAGCTGCCTACCTGCCAAGCTTTCCACCATAACAGTTCACAGCAGCTATGCAATCTCAGCACTCTTCCTCTGCGGCAATCTGAAATTGACATCAACTCTTCACTGAAATTCAAAAAGGCAAATACGCTTGAACCCAAAAGAACTGAATCCTTATCAGTAATAATGTTTGCATAATACAAGAAGCAATGTTCTCTCTAATGCAAACAGGGAGAAATTGGTTTTCTAATTTAGAGCACACTACCCGATTATTATTTGCCTAGTAGTATTTTAGTCTCTGTAATGTTCTCTTTAATATGTAATACCCTACTAGCTTAGTCACATTTTTGAAACTTGTAAGCTTTGAGTTGTGTTTTGTGCTAGTCAAATAGTAGTGAAAAACAATATGTGCGAAACTCTAGCCCCATTGATCACATTAAAAAAAATCACACATATTCGGAAAAAAAAGGATCAACATGAAAATATATGGGATTGTTTTTTTGTAGGTAAAAATATGACTTACGCACAACATTCTACAATCCAAAGAGTTGCATGACCACTTGCACACCATTAATACTCCTATCAGATAACAAGAAGACAGTTCAGTACTTTCCGAGCACATGATGCAACTGAATAAAACAGCTTGTAACAATGATAATAAGTTTGGAAGTCGATTTATGAGAAGTGTAGACCGACCCAAGTTCCACTTATGCTGGAGCACAAACAAATTGGAACGAATCACATCTCGGCTGGAATAGGAAGAAAACATGGTGCAGCACGAAGCTCTATCTGCGTGTTTTAGTTTGCAGTCTGGTACTGTTTTTCTATGGAAGTTTTAGGCCTTAAGCTTCACATTAATAGCTCCTGCAGCCGGGCCCGTAATATTCAATCAGGTCAGCTAATACAGTTTCCAACAAGGTCACAGCTCAGTAAGCCTCAACGATCCTACAGGGACATTGCACATAAAGTTTTCAGCATGAGGAATCATTTGAAACCAATTAAATTATCTGGAACTGGGCTTTAGCTATTACAAACCTTTGTGATAGATTTCGTCAGGTTCACAGTCTGCTTTTTCCAGCTCAGCAATTCCTACTGATCATGTATTTCCAAGACCATGGTCTTGATAGCATAGGCCGCCCTGGTCATGAGTGATGTTAGGATGTATAAATGCAAACCAGTACACAATAAGCAATTGTACAAGATAACAGGCGATGGCGTCACATACAAAAGCTCAAAACAAAATATATTGTTTGCCTAAGGAATGTGTAAGAAATTAAACAAACTATGTATACTTGGGGATGCGTAACATGTAGTGTACAATTTTGGTTGCCAGTAGGAATTTTGCAAGGGTGGCTTCTGTTAGGACCTAGATCGCAAGTTTCACCATTGCAGCCTAATGTTGTCGTCCTCCATTGTTTTTATTGGACGTTCAAACAAGTTCATTGGTTCAAATTTGAACAAACGAATATGTCTGAATGTCAACAAAAAACAATATGAGGGAACACAAGTTTAAAGACAAATACGAAATTCTTAAGTTTAATCAGGATGTTAGTGACATTACGACACCAGATATTTGGTGCACCTATATAGTGAAAAGAAGCCACCACATTCACTCCCGGGGGCTAGAAATTATCACAATAATAGGAGAACAAAAAAAGTAAAATTACCCACACTGCCATTATGAAAAAAATAACCCAAGATCACCCTCCACGTGTTGTTCAATTAATTACCCGCCATTGCCATTACAAAAGAATAGTATAAATACCCAATGTAGAATTTATAAATTGTCTGTCATTGCCTTTAATGGTGGCAAAATAGTGATGATATTAACGAGACATTTAATGTAATACAATACTAATCAGGTTGTTGATACTAGCCACACAAATGCGCAGGCCATAATTCATATATATCCAATGTTTGAGTATAGGTTATATATTTTACATTAGTTAAAGGTTTTTAAATTCTAAGGGTATAATTCTGACATCCTTTATTACCCTTGAGAATTCAGCACCGAAGGATGTCAGGATTACTCAAACTGCGGACGGAATCAAAAGAAATCTTGCAACTAATAGAGTGCCTTGGGAGTAAATTTTAGGTTACACCAACTGAGCTCCTAGTTATTTTGCTAAAATAAACCAAGGAACAGGAGGTTACCTATGTAGCAGGCATCTAGATATAGATCCTTATCCTCGATGTAATTCAGCTGTTGCTTTAGGCCCGGAGGAAGCAGCTTCAAACCAGGACAAGATATGATTTTAAGATATCTGAGAGACGAGTATGGTTGAGGCCCACTCGGTATGGATTCCAGATTTTTGCAGTCCCAAAGTGTGAGGTGTTCCAGTGATGGGAGGTAGTAGTCCACTGACTTCAACATATTGCAGTCAACAATAAATAATTGCGTGCAATCCAGCTGTACTGATAGCGACTGCAGGTTGCTGCAGTCATCGATCCACAACTCCCTGATGGGAGGAGAACGAGTGGGAATCTCAGGCACATTTGGTGTCGCTGCGGACTCGCTGCATGACCCTGCTGGAATCGGTGCCGACTTTTCCTGCCTTAAAACACCATCTCCGCTCCCCAACCTTATATTCTGCTGCTTGCGGATAACGATAGACTCAAGCTTGTCACAGTCCTCAATGTCTAATTCCCTCAGAGATGCCGGCAGGGTGGAGACCTCTACCAAAGAAGCACACTCCCATATATGTAGAGACTCCAGACACGGCGGGAGTACACTCTGTTCTGGCGTAGATTGCTCAGAAGCTTGTGTGCAGCCTGTTAGTTTGTCGCACGCATTAATGACTAGTTCCCTCAATGATACCAAGAGCTGGAACACATTTTCTGGCCAGTGGACAAGAGCATTGCAGTTGAAAATACGCAATTCTTCAAGCTGCACGAGACAGCTCCATAGCGCTGGTGCTCTTGACTGTGTGAGCAAAAAGTTGCACTTCCATAATTTTATAAGTCTTAGAGATGATTTTTTATTCCATTTCTCCTTGTCATCGATCAGTTTAATCAAACTATGGTCTACGGGCAATGTTGTTTCTCCGTCGATGACGGACAACTCCATTGTGGACAACGAAGGAATATATCTTGCCGCATGCAGGAGTATTTGTTGACTGATTCCTTTTGCCTCTAATACACTTAGCTTTGGTGCTTCAGGCAGATTAATCAACTCTGGGCAGCTCTCAATTATTAGTTTCTCAAGCAAAGGAAATGTTATCTGTTCTTCTACAGTTCCTTCTGCTGCCTTCCATCTAAAGGTTGGAAGGCCGTCTAATTCTAGTTCCTTCAGTGCTGGAAATGCTGACAGCCACACAGTGCTAACCCCGCCTGAGTCTGATGATTCTGTAATCACTGACGCTCTTGGTAGAGCAGTCAGCTCTTTGCAACCAACGATTGACAACTTCTCAACCTCAGGAAACATCGGTTCTTGTCCCTGTACCTCATTTAGGTCCCACCACATCTTCATATTTGGCAACTTATACAGGTTAAGCTCCTTCAGTTTCTCAAATATAAAGGGAGGATCAGCCTCACACAAGCAATGTAGACTTTCCATTCCCCTCATGTGAAGAACTCGTAGAGCTGGTAACCGCCACAGCGGAGGAAGCTTTTCGAGCTTGTTGCAGTTAGAAAGAACAAGCTCCACCATGTGTTGCAGAGTGTTAATCCATGTTGGGAAAGTGCTGCCACCATAGGAATCTATCTTTAGAACCTTGATCCCGTGATTAGGCTTGAGACCCTCCAGAACCTTATCATGATGTTGTGCCGCCCTGTTATGATCCGTCGTCCATCTTAACATCAATTCAGCGAGTCTCTCCTTATCTCCGAGATTTGCTACTTTCGCGTCTGATTCTGTCACATTTTCTAGTCCACATACTTCCAGGTAACCACCAAGATCTAACAGTCGCAACTCTCCTAGATTACAACAACTAGAATCTGTAGTACCTGCTACAAAGCATGTTAGTGTCTGTAGGGAAGTGAGGCGTCCGAGTTCTGGAGGCATCATCTTTAGCTCTGGGCAACCATGAGTGTAAAGGTGACGGAGGGCATTCATGTACTTCATTCCCTTTGGAAGCTGAGCAAGACGCCAACAACCAGTAAGATTCAATGTTTGTAGATGATATAGGATGCTTAGATCTTCAGGAAGTGCCTCCATACTGCTTTCTGAGAGATCAAGGTATCTCAGATGATGCAGATACTTTGGTTTCAGAGATGAATATACTTGGGTTCTTAATGCTCTGAGGAACTTGCATTTTGGTAGATCCTGCAGCTCTTTGGTTCCATATACACTACATAGAAGTGTTTGGAGACCTACAGAACTTTTCTCTAGAAAACCTTTCAAAACAGCATCCTCATACTTGTCTGGCACGAATAAATGGCGAGCGGAATATGGGAAGTCCTCACTTTTACTTGGCTCTGTACCTATAGTAGCACATTCTTTTCCCACAGCGGACTGTGCAACATCATGCATCAGGTCATGTATCTTACAAGTCATTCTAGAGCAATATCTGAATTTTGATCTCGGTAGATAACGATCATAGTAAAATGTGATATCCTTCACTTCCTGAAAAAATGACCTGGACAACAGCTCAGTAAAAATTTGTTTACCTCTGATTTCCGAACGCACTCCTTGCCCGTCCATTAAAAAACCATTGGCCATCCATAACTGTATCAGCATTTGCACGTCAATCTCGTAATCCTTGGGAAACAGAGCACAAAAAGAAAAACATTGCCGCATTTCTGACGGCAGTGCATTGTAACTCAGCTTAAGTATAGGTAAAATCCCAGTTTCCTTGTCACAAATGGTGCTCCGTCTTAACACATCCTTCCATTCTTTTACACTGGGCTTGGTACGCAATAGAGATCCCAATGCAGTAGCAGCTAAAGGAGAGCCAGCACATTTGTTTGCCATATCACCAACCATTTTTACTAAATCCTTAGCCAAAGTTTCTTCTTCTGAACCGAATGCTTTAGTCTTGATAATTTCTTCTATGAAGCTTTGATCCAAGGGGTCGAGTTTTAAGGCTTCAGTCGTACTACTACTTCTACCCATGAACCGAGCGATTGTTTCATCACGAGTTGTTGTCAGAACTGAGCTACCCATGCCTCCATGCTGAAGGCTGGACTTCAGCTTTTCCCACTGGCTGGCATCACGGTTCCAGACGTCATCCAATACGAGCAGGTACCTCTTGCCACTCACTACTCCTCGAAGGCTGTCCAATGGTGATTTTCCAGTTTCATCTGTTACAGTACCCTTCTCTTTGGCAGCTGCTTCAACTATGCTTTTTGCCAGCAAATCCACATCAAAGTTGTCAGAGACACACACCCAAAGCCGCAGCTGGAAATGCTCCCTGATTTCGGGGTCATTGTAAACGAGCTGGGCTAAGGTGGTCTTGCCCA
The DNA here is from genome assembly GCA_000970635.1 of Eragrostis tef. NCBI lineage: Eukaryota > Viridiplantae > Streptophyta > Magnoliopsida > Poales > Poaceae > Eragrostis > Eragrostis tef. Next base: position 42,808 of record LAPY01003394.1, on the reverse strand, counting down.
GCCCTCCCGTTCCAAAAATAGGAAGAACCGTGAGATCCTTGTTACTTCCCTGACCAAGCAAAGTATGAACCACCTTCCGCTTTTCTTCTTCTCGTGATCTACTGGCAATCTCCATAGGGTCAACAATGTTGGAATCCGTCTCCCTCCACTTCATGGAAAGTTGCTGCTGTGGTCGGAATTTGAACCGAAACGCATTCATCTCCGTGATGAGGACCTCAATTGCTTGTAGAATCATGCGGAGTTTGTTGCCCATCCTGTAACGGAACACAATGCGGTTGTGAGAAGGGAAGAGCTTTATTACATGCATGCCGAGCTTGCGGTAGTGCCCCTCCTTCTTGGCTTTCCGGCGGAGTGCCTCGTACTTGAACTCGTCGACGACGTCATTGGCCTGGTAGGCCACCTTCCGGACGGCCTCAAGCCAAGCTTTCGCACCTTCTCGGTGCTCTGCAGCCTGCATCTCGGCATCGGCGATGACATCCAGGATGGCCGGCAGCTTGCGCTTGAGGACCTCGTGCTGCTCCTCCATTCCCTCCATCACTTTGTACTGCTCCAGGAGGTAGCTGGAGGCCTTCTCCTTCACCATGGAGACCAGTGGCCCGACTGCCATGGAGGCCAGTATCTCCGCCATACTGGACGCCAAGAGCTCAGAACACACGCACAGGACAGGGGAAACAGAGTATGGAGCAGGGGATTGTGGCCGGAGACGGGAGAGAAGGCGGAGGAGCACTGCAGCTATTGGCGATGAGGAAGCGATTTTGCGAAGGAAGCGAGGTGAGAAGGTGTGAGGACCGGGTTAGCTGCTGCAGGGCCCAAGCCTGCGGAGTGGTGTGTGGTGTTAAGCGCAAAGCGTGCTGTTGTTATTGGGTCCTCCTCGCTGTCGCTTCCCTTGCTCGTTGATGCATGATAGACCGCTCGAGAGTCGTTGGCAGGACACCCACCCACCAGTTTTGGTAAATTTCGACCCACATCTCGCAGGAACTGCAGCATGCGATAATTATGCTATGAGAGCTGAAAAGAAACGGGAGAGAAGAGAGAAGGATCGGACGAACGTGGTGGACCAGTTCGTGTCTGATCGAGCAACTGCCCAATTGACCGACGATCGGCTTACTAACAAGTGCTCTCCATCAAGCGGCCGAGCTCCATCCCGACGTAAAGCGCTCCTGGCATCTCTTGAGCACGAGATGACGTGGTTATCCTCGAAGGAAGAAATATAAGACATCAATGAACGCGAAAATACGACGAGGGAACATTGTAGACGGGCTGGGCAATTCGTCGAATACCTGGCGGGCGCATCAGGAACGGGATACCTTCCAACTCTTCTCTGCCTCTCCTTTCTGTCTGAGTGGAGAGCAGCGGCAGCCGGCACCCGGCAGGAGATAGCGCTCTCGTGGACGCGCCGACGCGTGCATGATGAAGTTGTGCCGCAGTTCCATTCGAGCCCGGACGCTCTACCCACCTGATCGGAAGCCACGGTAGCTGAGATTTCGGTACTTTGCTGCTTCCCGGGATGAGCTCGTGATTTAACCTAATCCATTTCCGGGTGTAAAACAATTGTCTTGCTTTACAGTTTCGCAGTTTGATGCAAACCTGCTGCAAGATTACTAGTAATATTTATCACCGCAAAAAATGTTAATATTTGTGAAATTTTGCACCTTATGTCACTTCCATAGTTTAACTGGAGGGAGACAGAGAGAGAGAACCGTGTTGTTATTAAAAAACAAATGGGAAGGCAAAGGAACTACATAATGGGCCTAATCGGTCAGCCAGCCCATTGGAAATCTTCCTAATGTTCCACCCATGGAAACGAAGCCCAGCCCTGGTCACCGATGCGTCGTGCTCCTGCAGAGTCCATCAGCTCAGATGGAAAAGTCAGAAGTTCCTCAAAAAAAAAAAAGAAAAAGATGGAAAAGTCAGAAATCAGGAACTTATAAGATCACCGTGGATTCAAATTACATCGCACCGCATCATATGTTTTACCGTCATATGATCACGCTTACATCGGCCATGTCGATCGGAATCGTTACATCCGAAACACAGAAATTGGAGATACAGTTTTTCCCTTTTTCTGAACTTTCTGCCGGTAGCAAACAGTTGTGACATGCAAGTACCAAGCATTGCAAACTTTGACAACTGAAGAAATCATAGGAAAACGACGTCTAGCACATGATCAGAGCACATCACTATCGATCCAGCTGTTTTGTCCCGACTCTGTTTCCAGAACATTAGAATTCAGACAAATGCAAGCTCCGCTGGTTTCGCCGTCTCAACAGGACAATTCCCTGAATCACCTGATGCCTGAACTTTTGAAGCTGCCTACCATACCTGCCACACAAGCGCATGCAATGCCAAGAACATTTATTTATCACGGTTAATAACAACAACTATTGTCCTACGGTAATCTTAGCTGTCTGCAACTACCGTGGCCTGAATTTGGCATCAACAACGTAGCATTGCGAATTTAAAACCGGAAAAACAACGATCGAGCTCGAGAGAACAGAGATCATCATCAGTAACGGTTTGCATAAGACGCTAACCAGTGCGACGGAGGTGTTCTGAATCAGTTGATAGCATGCTGTGATAACTTGCCGTGCCGATCGCATATCTCACGATCGAGTATTATTCACAGAGGATGATTAAAAGCTCATCATATATAGGACATAGCTAGTAGTATCCTCCGACCTGGTTATACGCCATCGTGGTGGGCATCATAATAACTTCGTATAAT
>LAPY01003393.1:46678-60329 GCA_000970635.1 Eragrostis tef | reverse complement strand
GGCGCCAAAGGGTTGCCCCAGCTTGTGCTCCGCGCCGAAGCACTCGAAGAGCTTAAGGTCTCTTCTGCACTGGATCTGCAGACGCTGGACGTGACGGCTCCCAACCTGTACGCCATCGGGCTGAATCTGTGCTTTGACATGCGACTTCTGTCTGGCGCTAAGGATGTCGTCATCAGCGACGACGTGGTTAGAATCGTGGCACCGAGGCTGGAGGAGATTGGTGGCGACTTTCGCAACAGGCGACCGCACCTGGATATACACGACCTCACAAAGGTTCGCCGTCTCAATGGTCTAAAGCTAGCCATGCACGGGAAGTACTATCGCGCTGGAGACGTTGGCTTTTGGCTCCTCGATAACTGCCCTAACGTCAAGCACGTTCAAGTGTCTGTTCAACATGGGTTCACCATGTCGTCTCATCTGGTCGACCTGACGTCGGAAGGCAAGGCACCATTTGCCAATGTCAGAACCATGGTCGTGCGACACTTTCGGAAGCCTCACCTCATGGCAAGTATATCAGCGCTGCTCATGAGGTGCCCTCACTTGATATCGTTAACCGTTGATATATCTTCTGTGGAAGAAATAACTGTTCCGTGCATCTGTGATGCACTTACGGATAGGTGCACAATCCATGGGAAGATAACGTTGGAATCCCTACAAAATGTGAGCATAACCGGTTTTTGTGGAACAGATGAGGAGATGCAACTTGTCGGTTTGCTATTCGGGAGCCCGAATTCAATCCAACAAATGGCTCTACTGCCACCGCAAAGGAAGCCCCATCATGATGTTTCTTCGAAACGGAAGAGGGTCGAAGAAGGTGATGGTGACTGTTCGGGGATGATTGGTCAGGGATTAGCAAAGATATCTGGTACTGATCGAGGGCGTTGGCAATTTGCAGAAATGGCATCTACATGGATGTGGTACGCAACAGAAAGCACAACGTTTGCAGGATAAATGCAGTTCTAGAAATAAGGGTTGCGCATCTATTGGATTTCTTACTATACGAAACAGAGATTTTGTTTTAGAAGATAAAACTATACAAAACAAAACTGATATGTAGTATTACTGCATGCACATTTTCTATTCTGTTCTTATTTTTTCCTGTTTCTCTTCTTTGATCAATGAGATGAACATTGCTTATTCCACCATGCATCTAGAGACCCGGTGCATCCCCTGGCTCGTCTATCTGCATATCATGTACGTTTGCTCTTCTCCGTCGATCATGAGACTGTTCTTCTAAGCAATGGACTACTCAATGTCAGTTGGTCATACGTTATCTATCTCACAGGCTGATAACTTTACTGATACAACTGAACTTGACGATCCATCTCTATGTGTATATGGCGCTGACCTAAATATTTTTTGGAATAAAATCGTGCTGTAACGATTGGAGAAGATAGCATCAAAAGGGATTCCGTCTATTCTGCTTAGATGTTTCACTGCAGAGCAGAAAAGACTTTTAGGCCATTTACCCGGTGCATCCCCTGGCTCGTCTATCTGCATATCATGTACGTTTGCTCTTCTCCGTCGATCATGAGACTGTTCTTCTAAGCAATGGACTACTCAATGTCAGTTGGTCATACGTTATCTATCTCACAGGCTGATAACTTTACTGATACAACTGAACTTGATGATCCATCTCTATGTGTATATGGTGCCGACCTAAATATTTTTGAATAAAATCATGCTGTAACGATCGGGGAAGATAGCGTCAAAAGGGATTCCGTCTATTCTGCTTAGATGTTTCACTGCAGAGCAGAAAAGACTTTTAGGCCATTTAGGTGCCATGATTCGATCAAGAACCTGGAAAGATAGGAGGTTCTGTTAGCCTTTTACGCCATTTAGGTGGCAGTCAACGTCTCTAATCTCTGACGGAGAACCGGTCCGACGCGGCGAACAAGAACCTAGTAGGGATGCGTTGTTGAATCAAAGACGAGGCTTAGGGATGCGTCGTTGTGACCCGGCACTGTGGCCATAGGCCCGACGAGAAGTTCGCCGTCGCCACCGTGCAGGTGGAGTTCGATAGTCGTAGCCAGTCTTGGTGCCATGAGGTTTGTTCTAGAACCAGAAAGTTCATGGCCAACGTACTCCAGAAGCTATGATTGGCCAACGTACTCCACGTCGTAAATCAGTGTACGTTGATCTCAGCGCGTTCCCGACCGCGACGCGACGACGTCTAACACGTCGTGTCCCTCGCGCTCCTTCGGCTCGCTCTCCGACGACACCGCGCGTTCCCGCCCGGCCTGCGACGCGGCGCTGTCCCCGCACTTCCGCTAGCTCAGCTCTCTCTTCTTCTACCGCTGCTTCACGGCCAACCCGCAACCCGTCCCGGCGTTCCGGTCGATCGGGAACCTCTCGGCGCTGCGCGGCGCGTGCTCGACCTCCATGGCAACCACTTCGCCTCTGCCATCCTGGCCAGAACCGCCTCGCCGGCCTGATCCCCGACACACTCGGCAATCTTATTCTGCCGGACCTCAGCCACAACGCGCTGTCCGGCCGCGATCACCCGTCTGTCGTCGCTGATCCTCAGTTCTCGACGCTGCGGCTGCTGGCGGCTTCTTCTCCCCCGACTCCATCGGGGACCTGATCAGCGAGCTCCGGGTGCTGCGTCTGGACAACAACCAGTTCACCGGCGGTTGGAGAGGGCGACGCGTCGAAAACAACCGGCTGGTGGGGCCTATACCATTCGGCACGGAGATGACGTACTTACGTACGTGGAGGCTGGGCAAGAAGCTGCGTGTCGGCGGCAACGAGGCGCTGTGCTACAACACCAAACTAACAACAAGGCCTTGACAGCGTGAGGAGCCGCACGTACGACACAGCACTTGGTCTGGAGCAATGCTAGTGTAGGTTGCCAGAGTGGCCACGTCGTCTGCTTCCGGCCGGCGGCCGTAACTCTGGTCGTGCTTGTGTTGCGAGTTGGCATGTAGAGTATTCGCCCCGTTCATGCAATGCATGGTTTGTAGTAGTGGCTTTGTGCCTGTAGGTAAGCTGGGTCGTACGTGGGGACCCGCCCTGTAGCTTTGTGCAGACGGTAGAGGGTCTTCACCTAATTTCTGACAGGAGGGATAATAAATGGGCCTGTCCATATTTAGAGTGACGGAATTTTGCAACTTTTAATTTTTGGCAAAAATATCTCTTTTAATTTGGCTACCAGAAACTGAAACATGTCATTTACAAGATGGTCCGATGAGAACTTATAAGACAGACATTCTGCCTCAGAATCTCTTGCAGAGGCTGATGATAAACCCATATCAAGTTGGGAGAGTTACGGCGGATACTAAGCCAAATTATATGACACGTTCACTCGCAAAAAATAAATAACTTACATGTTTCAGTTTCTACTAGACAAATTACGTTCTGCTGGCCAATATCAAGTAGTAAAGAGTTATGGGACACTCATCTCTGTTAGATGATAAACTTATATGGAGTTAGGCAAAATTTCATTTAAATTTGGCCTAGTGTCTATATTCAAATCATGTTATATGATAAATTGTGCAACCCTGAGGCACAATTCAGCAAGGAGATGTAAATGTGCTTCCGATAACCCAAATGAATCAATTGATAATTTATTCTTTAGATTTGGAGTAATCAAATATGTAATTTGCAATTCAATATAAAACCATGTATAGAACAAGAGCAGCTACTCTAATTAGAATCTAGTTCCTTATCAACAAAGTATTCCACATACAGCTATCAAAATGCAAAATAAAAAAACTGCATAAAGAGAAAAAACAATCATCACATTAGTGTTTTCAAAAACAAAAAACTTTGTCCTGAAAGATGATACATACGCCAGAGTATTCAACAGAGGTGCGATATTCAATTAGGCTTTATTCACTAAAAATAGTAAAAATGATCGACCACGACAGAACACTCTAATATTCCCTTTTATATTCTACATAAATGAAATTGATCAATCTAAATAGTAAGAATAGATTTCTATAAAATATCAAATAACATGTGAAAAATAGAAATTACTAATATATCGCTCATTAACTTATTTCTATACTTTTCCCCAACTCTGATCCTTAAAGATTGCAACTCCTCTTTTATATTCCTCATGGCGAACAAGAACCCAGTAGGGGCGCGTCATGGAAATAAAGATGAGGCTTAGGGATGTGTCGTGACTCGGGACTGTGGCTTGCCCGAGGAGAAGTTCGCCGTCACCGCTGTACAACTGGAGTTCGATCTTCCAAAGAAGTGTTCGCATACCTACAGGATTGATCATGGATGGCTCCGCCGGCGATCTCGATTGGATCAGCGCCCTCCCCGACGACTTGCTGCACGTCGACGTCACAAGAACGAACGTGCTCTAGCGGCACGTGTGGTTTCATGCCAAGAACCTCTCGTTCGACTGCATAGATCTGAGAAACAAGACCGTGCAAGGCCAGTTTGGCTCTTTTCTATTCTTGCCAATTGCAAACTTTGCTTTTCGTTATCTGGAATGCTTGCTGAGATGTAACCAAACAGACACTGTTTTCCGCTATTCTGATAATGGAGACGGTGACGTAAAAGACTGCTGTTGTTGAGTTTTTTTTTTTGTTATTCAAATGAACTATAGTTTGGCTAGTGCCAGAGTAATATAGCCGAGTCATTGTAATTCGATTGGCCACGTACATAGAACTACGTACAACACAAACTAGAAGACTTCTTTTCCAGCTTCTGGTCCCTTATCTTTGGCTCCCATTGCCTCGATCACAGTAGACTCAGCATTCCTCTATATATTTCGCTTCAGGAAAGCCTCCGGACACTGACGATGCGGCGTTCGTCGTCGCGCACGGACACAAGCAGCAGCATGGCCTCGGTTTTCCCTTCCGCGTCCACGAAGTGCTCCATCGTGCCGCTGCTCGCGTCGAAGAAGCTCTCGCTGTCCACCATGCGCACCACGCCGCCCTCAAGGACCTCGGCCACCTCGAGGCCGTTCGTGACCGCGAGCACCATGCCGTCGAACTCGAAGCACTCGCCGCCGTCAGCCGTCATCCTCGTCTCCTTCGCCGCCGGCGCGAGCGCGCTGATCTCGCCGGTGGAGAAGTGCGTGTCCATGTCGGGGAGATCGATCGGTGGGCGGAGCCTGTGCTTTGGTTGGTGATTTTGTAGAACGAGCATTGGTGGTCTCGAATCCGACACTGATTGTTACTCTGATCAAGCTCCAGTTCAGGCGCTGCAGCTCGGGCACGGACAGAGCAGCATGGCCTCGGCGTCCCCCTCTCGTCCACGCCGCTCGCCGGAGAGCGCGACGGAACGAAGCACAGAGGATTCTGCGGCGTCCAGACGGTGCCCCGGCGAGCCGCGGCGTGCAGAGGCGGCGGCGTTCTAGCGGATACAGGGGGCGGACGCTATTCGAAACAACGACCGGGCGGTCGTTATTCGAAATAGCGACCGCCCCTTGGGTCCGTCGCGGCCGTTCGATCTGATTCCTACGGTACAGATCGGGCTCGGATCGCCCTCTCTCGGGGCAGGCGCGGGCGGGAGGCGAGAGATGGCGCCATGGCGGAGGCCCGAGGCTCAGATCGGGTGGAACGCGGATGCGTGGCGCGGTGCTGCGGCGGAGGGGATCGCAATGACCCCACCGGTGGAAACAGGAGACCTCGTCCTTCAAGCACGCCTCGCTCTGGTCTGGTGCTCTGGGCAAAGCGTCCATGGCGAGCAGGGAGATGCGTTTGCTGCTTGTTTGTTTCCTGATACAATCTTATTACGGGATTGGATCGGAAAGCCAGCGCGATAGCAGCAGCAATTGCACGAGTATTTTTGCAGGTTCAGACGACTTCAGAGTTCAGTTCTTCAGACTGCTGATGCATGAAGCACTGAAACATCAGGTACAGGTACCATTTTCATTTGAAAAGTCAGATGCAATAGACATCAAAATCACCCTGATGCTCTAAGTTCACAAGTTTATAGATCTGATGGAGCACAATGGTATATGCACATATGCTTAATTTGTTGCTGTCAAGGTATGTGTGTATATGTCCCCTGTTCGGAACAGAGCATCTGTAATGCAGAATAGCAATGGGCACATGACCTCAACTACATATAAATTACCGATTCTAAAAAAAACTACATATAAATTACCACATTCTTTTTTCAGTTTTATATGTCAGCGAATCTACGCAAGGGCGAAATCATACAATTTGATGCCAAAGGCAAGCCAAGCAGATTGTTCTTCAAGGCTAGGTGAAAATATCAGAATGTGAAAAAAAATTCATGAAAACCTTATTACCAAATCTTGGAAGAAAAAACCATTAATGTTGACGAACGATGCAGGTGGAAAGTAATATTTTACTCATTACCTACCAAATATAGTTTAACTAGTTGGGAACATGGAAGACTACCGTGCGGTTCGTCTCGTCTCGTAGCTAGCCTGAACTCCGGATTTTCTCAATCATATACGAACTCTTTTATTGATCTCTTTTGACAGGAAGTCTCCTGTTGATTTAAGAGATACACGAACAATCCGTAGAGTATTCTTTCGCAGACGTGCGTGCGATCGATCATGGATGGCCGGGCCGTCCCTCTCGATCAGATCAGCGCCCTCCCCGACGATTTGCTGCACGAGATCCTCTCCTTCCTGAGCGACGCACGCGACGTCACAAGAACGGCCGTGCTCGCGCGGAGATGGCGGCACGTGTGGGTTCATGCCAAGAATCTCTCGTTTTACGACCGCCATCTGAAAAACAACACCGGACCATCCCACTTGGCCGATTTCGTGGACTGGGCGCTAGCTCAGCGCGGCAACACCGACATGGATTCTCTCCGGATCCACATCTCAAAACAGGGCGACGTCTTGGCGGAGAAGATCAACGAGTGGCTCCGCTACGCTACGCAACACGTTGCCACATCTGGGAGAGTTCATCTCACTGAACGTACGATGGATCAGATAGCCGCCGTGGTGTTGCCCAGCCATGGCAGGACGACATCCATATCGCTTTCTCTTTGAGGCCGCAGGTTCCAACTCCCCTCCGCCGCGGCAGCAAGGTACGAAGCGCTGAGAGAGCTCAGCCTCATGTCGCTTTCATTCACGGGAGGCACCACCCTCGATGACTTTGTATCCTCCTGCTGCCCTCGTCTTCGTCGACTCCATATTCAGCAACTCAGAGGACTACCCCGGCTGGTGCTCCGATCCGAGGTTCTCGAAGATCTTGAGATTGTCTGGGTATGCGATCTAAGGACGCTGGACGTTACAGCCCCCAACCTGCGTGTTGTCCGACTTCACTCGTGCTTTCAAGGCCGAATTGCCGACGTCAACAAGGTGGCTAGGATCGTGGCGCCGAGGCTGCAAGAGCTTGAGATCAGCTTGTTCTTACCCCATCTGGGGCAACGACCGCACTTGGATATACATGACCTGGCCAGTGTTCGCCGCCTCAATAACCTCCAGCTAGAGATAGTACTGCCATGACACTTTATCACTCCTAACAAAGTGAACTGGCGTTGAACACGTTGAAGTGTCGCTTCAACATTTTCACGTCGACGACAATGGTGACCTCTTTGATACAACGATGGAAGGTGTGGCAGCACAATTTCCTAAATTCAGGAGCATGGTCGTCTCGACATTCGGCTTTCCAGAGCGCCACCTCGTGGCAAGTATAGCGTCCTTGCTCAGCAAGTGCTCATGCTTGAAATCTTTGTGTGTCGAAATTGGTTATAAAAGAAGGGTAAGTATGTAAAAACTACTACTGTTTTATACTCCATCCGTTAAAATATAAACAGTTATTGACTTTCAGACACCGTGTTTGACTGCTTGTCTTATTCAAAAAAAATTTGAAAATATTATTTATTTTTTTACGACTTGTTTTATCATTAGATATGCCTTAAGCATGACTTAATTGTTTTTATTTTTTCATAAAAAAACTGAATAAGACGAACGGTCAAACACAATTTCTGAAAGTCAACAACTGCTTATATTTTAAAACAGAGGGAGTATTGTAGAGTGATCCTCAAATGCATAATTTTTCTGAGGCAGTTATTTGATGACTATATTTTATGTTTGCTCCTTTTTATGAAAACAATACTAGGGTATTCAACCGTGCTTTTGTGATGACCTGGAAGATGAGCAAGGGAAGATGGCATTGGAAATGCTAGAAGATGTGATAATAACCAGCTTTACAGGAGTAGACGAGGAGCTCCAACTTGTGAGTTTGTTATTTGAGAGCTCAAATTCAATCAAATGCATGGTTCTAAGTGAGACCGAAAAGAAGATCAACATCGCTGCTCTAACACTAAAGACAGGGAAAGAAGTCGATAGTAATAATACAATTTCTTCAGAAATTGATGAAGATGCCTTGCACTGATCGGGGGCATTGGCATGTTGTAGAACACGTACTTGTCTGGACATGCTATGCAACAGAGAGCAGGCAGAGATATACCAGTTCAACGTAGAATTGTATCTGCCCTTCTGCATTACGACATAATCCTATGATCATTTGTTTTTTATTTAACAGTTTTTGCTATGAGAAGAAAGATGGCTTTGCAGCGTATTCAAGACTGCTGTCGTTGAGTTTTTTTTTTAATTATTTCTTATCACCCAGCCGTATTCAAGACGAATGCTCTTTTCAGTGAACAGTAAGTTTGGCAAGTGCCGGAGTAACCCAGGCTTTATTTATGAAAGCCTGAGTAATCTAGTTGAGTCATTGTAATTCGATTGGACGCGTGTACTTACATAGAACTACGTACACCACAAACTAGAAGACTTCTTTTCCAGCATGTACACCATATGATCTCTGTCTGTCGCGCCCATGGTCTCGATCTCAGTAGCGCAACACTAGAATATTTCGCCTCAGGAAAGCCTCCGGACACTGACGATGCGGCGGTCGTCCTCGCTTACGGATACCAACAGCAGTCTGGCCTCGGTTGTCCCCTGCACGTCCAGGAAGTGCTCCCGCGTGCCTGTGCTCTCGCGTCAAAGAAGCTCTCGCTGCCCAGAACGCGCACCGCGCCGCCGTCGAGGGCCTCGTTGCCCTAGCTCCGTGACTGCGAACACCATGCCGTCGAACTCGAAGCCCTCGCCGCTATCAGCCGTCATCGTCGACTCGTTCGCCACCGGCGCGATCGCGCTGACGCCGGTGGAGAAGTGCGTGTCCATCTCGGGAGATCGACTGTGGGCGGAGCCCGTGCTTTGGTGCTTTTGTGGAACAACCATTGGTGGTCTCGATTCTCGAGTCCGACTCTGATTTTTTTACTCAGAATTCCACTCGAGTCGGTGAACCGTCCGTACCTGGTTCAGGCCACGGACACCAGCCAGGAGCAGCACTTACGGCATCGGATTCCGTCGCATAGCCACGCCGCTCTCCGGCGAGCGCGTCCAGAAGGTAGCGGCGCCCTGGCGAGGCACGGCGTGCAGAGGAGGCAGCGTTGTAGCGGACCGGGGACGGTCGCCATTCGAAATAGCGACCGCCCCTTGGGTGCCTCGAGGCCGTTGGATCTAATCCCGATAGGAGCGGGCGGGAGCCGGGACCTGGACGGCGCCATGCATGGCGGATGCAGCGCCGCGGCGGAGGCCGAGATCGGCGGTGAGCCCAATGGTGGAGGATGCCGCAATCGGGAGATCTCGTTGCCCGCATTGCCTTCAAGAACACCTCAATCGGGACCGGGTCTGGGGATCTGGGCAAAGGTCTCCATGGACAGAAGTGAGATGGGCTGTTTGTTTTTCCTTATATGCAAGCTGCAGGTTTAGACGACTTCAGATCTCAGATTGGTGGAGGAGCACCAGGATGAGTACAGATCCGGATGTATTTCAGATTGGTGATGCATGAAGCACCGAAACACCCGGCACTGCAATGGTCTGCGTGATTGATAACTTTGCTCTCAAGGCATTGAGATTTCTGAATATGCAGTTGAACAACGGTTCAGTTCATGAGGCAGTTCATAAGGTACTGACATAATGCCGTATTTTCTGAAATGTTCTTGTCTATGGATACTATGGTTCTGATAAAGTATCAAATAATCGATTTGTAGATCATTTCCCGGCCCTTGGCTTGTAACATTTGGGGTTTTCATTTTGAATATGGCGGCCTCACAGAATCATCCAGAATGCAACATCTTACTAATCCAGAAGCAGGTAAACTCATTATAATCTTCACAACTGCTATGCAATGCTTCCCACATGCCTACATGATCGGGCCCTTGCCCGACTCATCATGCAGAGGCAATTCAATGTCGTCCATACACAAAAGTAAGGTGGCACCGTGGCAGCGAAAGCACAAATGGTGGTCAGAGCTTGCTGATACTTCCTATTCTTATGTACTAGCTGCTACGACTTTCTTGTATGCACATCAAACCACTAGTATACCAAAAGAAGTGTCTTTGCTCTTATCGTGAATGTCTTCAGGATAGAAATATTTCTATCAAAGAAAGATTACTTTAGAATTTCAATCAAAGTATGTACTTTAGTATCTTATAAGTAAGACACTGCACTTTCCAAGTTATGGTGCAATGCTTCGCACTCTCTGCTGACCATGAGAATGTCCGGGACTCTCGTGTGTAGTCTTTTGTATCATATGGCAATTAACTTATGTATATTGTACCTTGAGAGTGACGGGGACTCTCTATCAAATGATCTACAACACTATATTTTTTACCCACGTGATTGATTGTCAAGATATTCTTTTATTAACATGGAAGTTTTATATTACTAGTTAAGATAATAAAAGATAAACCGGGGACGGTCGCCATTCGAAATAGCGACCGCCCCTTGGGTGCCTCGAGGCCGTTGGATCTAATCCCGATAGGAGCGGGCGGGAGCCGGGACCTGGACGGCGCCATGCATGGCGGATGCAGCGCCGCGGCGGAGGCCGAGATCGGCGGTGAGCCCAATGGTGGAGGATGCCGCAATCGGGAGATCTCGTTGCCCGCATTGCCTTCAAGAACACCTCAATCGGGACCGGGTCTGGGGATCTGGGCAAAGGTCTCCATGGACAGAAGTGAGATGGGCTGTTTGTTTTTCCTTATATGCAAGCTGCAGGTTTAGACGACTTCAGATCTCAGATTGGTGGAGGAGCACCAGGATGAGTACAGATCCGGATGTATTTCAGATTGGTGATGCATGAAGCACCGAAACACCCGGCACTGCAATGGTCTGCGTGATTGATAACTTTGCTCTCAAGGCATTGAGATTTCTGAATATGCAGTTGAACAACGGTTCAGTTCATGAGGCAGTTCATAAGGTACTGACATAATGCCGTATTTTCTGAAATGTTCTTGTCTATGGATACTATGGTTCTGATAAAGTATCAAATAATCGATTTGTAGATCATTTCCCGGCCCTTGGCTTGTAACATTTGGGGTTTTCATTTTGAATATGGCGGCCTCACAGAATCATCCAGAATGCAACATCTTACTAATCCAGAAGCAGGTAAACTCATTATAATCTTCACAACTGCTATGCAATGCTTCCCACATGCCTACATGATCGGGCCCTTGCCCGACTCATCATGCAGAGGCAATTCAATGTCGTCCATACACAAAAGTAAGGTGGCACCGTGGCAGCGAAAGCACAAATGGTGGTCAGAGCTTGCTGATACTTCCTATTCTTATGTACTAGCTGCTACGACTTTCTTGTATGCACATCAAACCACTAGTATACCAAAAGAAGTGTCTTTGCTCTTATCGTGAATGTCTTCAGGATAGAAATATTTCTATCAAAGAAAGATTACTTTAGAATTTCAATCAAAGTATGTACTTTAGTATCTTATAAGTAAGACACTGCACTTTCCAAGTTATGGTGCAATGCTTCGCACTCTCTGCTGACCATGAGAATGTCCGGGACTCTCGTGTGTAGTCTTTTGTATCATATGGCAATTAACTTATGTATATTGTACCTTGAGAGTGACGGGGACTCTCTATCAAATGATCTACAACACTATATTTTTTACCCACGTGATTGATTGTCAAGATATTCTTTTATTAACATGGAAGTTTTATATTACTAGTTAAGATAATAAAAGATAAAGATGCTTGAAGTAGAGTATGGTTGTATGCTCTGCATTTGGCTAAATATTATGGTACATGTATTGTATCTACGAGAGATGTGTGAAATATTGAGATAATTTTATTGTCGTATCAACTATGTTAATAAAACACAATATTGAACTCTTTTTGACATGAATAATCATCCGCCGATATGTCTCGTACTTCGTTTGGAACAACAAACTTCTTTCAACGCTTTTAAAAGCAAATTCAAGATCCTACACTCAAATAATATCAAACTTTAACTATCTCGATCGCATGAATGCTGCCATGTGAGCCAAAATATGACAATATAACTCCATCCAAAAATTGATAATTGTTCAAAAACTATTGATATGATTTTTTTTATCTATTAACACTATGCAATACATACAACTTTGAGCTAATAAAGGATAGAAAATTAGTACACAATAAATTGAATACTAATTGGAAAACAATATGATAAGATATTTACCTTGGGCCTTTCTTCAATGTATACTATATAATTTTCCATCCTTTCGGATTCAAAGAATTGTCATCCACCTTGTAATAGTAAGCATTTCTCTCAAAATGACCGACCTATAAACATAGCAATTGAATCATAACACAGGAAGAATAGAGATTATTGGTATTGACAACACAACAATACCGGTTTTGTGTGTGAACAAATAATTGTTGCATGTAAAGTTTATTACCTTGTTCCCATCTATCACTCTTTGTATTAGCTACGAGACAGCTTTGAAGATATCATCTTGCTTTGCACTCGCAAGAAAGACTATCAAACAGAAAAACTGTGTGAAGAGAGGAAAAAAAACAACTGACTGACAAGAAGAGGTTATCAGGAATTTAAAAATGGAGTTGCAATCTTTAAGGATCATAGATGATGGCTGGGAAAAGTATAGAAAAAAGTTACTCAGTGGTATATTGGTAGTTTCTTTTTTGCACTTCATTTGACATTTAAGACTATATAAGATGTTGATCACTATTTTTGTGAACAAATAAATAGCATGAGAATTATTTCTATGAACAATGAGTTTGTCTCTATGAGTGAATAGTACGTTTGGCTTGTGCCGGAGTAATGTAGCGGAGCCAATGCAATTTGACTGGCAACCGTATTTCACATATTAGGAGTACGGAACTTCGAATTGGCCGTGTACCGGTGTACGTAGAACTACAACACCAACTAGACTTCTTTTGCAGCCTGTGCAGCATCTCTACTCCATCGGATTAATCAACATTCCGACGCGGCGTTTGTCCTCTCGCACGGTCACTAGGAGAAACATGGCCTGGCTGCGCCCCTGCACGTCCACGAAGTGGTCCAGCGTGCTAGTGTGCCAGCCTCAAAGAAGCCCTCGCTGCCCAGCCCGCGCGCCACGCCTCCGTCTAGTACCTTGGCCACCTCGTTGCCCTCCGTGACCGGGAACACCATGCCGTCACTGCCCTCGCCACTATCAGCCGTCATCCTCGTCTTGTTCGCTGACACCAGTGGAGAAGTGCATGTCCATCACGGGGAGATCGATCGGTGGGCGTAGACTATGCACTGGTGCTTTTGTAGAACGAGCGTTGGTTCAGGCGCTGCTACTTGGCACGGACATCCATCAGGAGCGGCATGGCCTCGGCTTCCCCCGCACGTCCACGCCGCTCGCCGGAGAGCGCGTCGGAACGAAGCAGAGAGGATCCGGCGGCGTCTAGAAGGCAGCGGTGCCTCGGCGTG
>LAPY01003392.1:25821-37296 GCA_000970635.1 Eragrostis tef | reverse complement strand
TGGCGGTTCGCGCAGGTCTTCGGCGAGCGCGCGGCCGGCGAGGACGTACAGGAAGGTACGTACGTGCGCGGGGCTCGAGATCCGCTCGATTTGCGTGGGGCTCTGGGGTTGGGTCGTGCCGGCGGGGCGCGCGGGGGTGTTACGGATCGGGAGGGATGGTTAGAACGGTGGTGGCTGCGGTTGGATTGGAGTCGTTCGGGCCTGGAAGCTGTTGTGGCGTAGGAAATGCACGAGCTTGATTGGTTTAGGATGGTGCTGTGGCGCTTAATCGTGTCTTTCACAATATTTAGCGTTGGATTGTGTCGGAGCATGATAAATTCAGATAGTTAGTTTGCTGTTCTACTGGTAGGGTGCGCTTCGTGGGAAGGTCATGATGCTGATGGAGTCTGTTTTAGCCTTTGGGCGGCTTATTCCAGACAGCGCAAGGCTCTGACTGTGTTGCAAGGAATGTAGTCACAGAAAGCTGTTTGATTTTGCAGTACAAGGAGCGCAGGAAGGTGGCGGTGAGACGATTTTGGGCTTGTGAACTCTTGTGGCGTCAGATTTGTGGGGAAAATGTTGCTTCAGGATTCGCATATGGCATGCCATGACGTAGTGCTGACTTGAACTGAATTTTGCATGTCGTCTGATTGCATGAAATGCAACAGAAATGCGACAAGTGTCAGCATCAGTTAGACATTGAGCGGAACAGTCTCTTGAACTTGTCGGTTAGGGCTCCGTGTGTGCTATTTGCTTGTCGACTTGTACGAATTTGGTTGTCTTTGCTCTTTTACTCGTGTTGGATGTATTCACCCCGTATTACCTCATTGAGTTCTGCACCTCTTTTGGCATATGTAGCACTATATATGGTCAATCTGTGAATTATTTTGGCATCATGCCACATTAGTCAGTTGTGTCCATCCTACCTTTTCTTTTGAATCCTTATATCCAAGCCACATTAGTCAGTTGTGTCGGTTTTGGATGTCTTTATCGTTTATTTAATTTCATACTGCATTTTGTTTTAGAGTTGAGCCGAATGTGATCTTGCTTTGCGAGTGGAGCTTGTCGATTACTCTGTAGTTAGCTTTTTTTCTCTAGTTTGGGACTTGTGAGGATACCTATTTAATACTCTGATATTGTCATCTAAGCCTACTTTTTATATCTTTTCCTTGCCTAAGTGTTGCCTCAAATGGTAATTTTTGGCATGCTGTTTTGCTACAGTTGACATCATCTCTGCGATCGAGTTTGATAGATCTGGTGATCATCTTGCCACCGGGGATAAAGGAGGGCGCGTGGTTCTGTTTGAAAGGACAGATGCTCGGGATGTAAGCGCCTCATATTTGAACCTATCTTGGTTTGGTTTCTATGTGTTGACTAATTGTTCTATCAGCAGAATGCCAGCCGAAGGGAACTGGAGAGACAAGATGTTCCACTTACTAGACACCCGGAGTTCCGATACAAAACTGAATTTCAGAGTCATGAACCCGAGGCATGTTGATAAGCAGAACTTTCTAATATTTCATTAATATGTTTATAATTCCCATGAAGTTATATCCACACAATAGAACTGATAAATTGGTTTCAGAATAAGAGAACAGATGAACTTTTTTTTAGCTAAGGTCATGATATTAATTTTGTCTTTCATATTGAAATTTGCACTTCTAAACACATAACAGATCATTGTAGTACTATGTGGTATTCCTGTTTTCTTTCTGAAATATTTGTGTACAGAACATTATGTCAGGGTTGTTCTTATATTTATGTTATAATATCTGTAGTTTGACTACCTCAAGAGTTTGGAAATAGAGGAGAAGATCAACAAGATTAAGTGGTGCCAGACAGCCAACAATGCTCTCTCCCTTTTGTCTACCAATGACAAAACAATCAAATACTGGAAGGTATGGCAGACAAAAAAATTGTCAAAGCATGCCAATTTCTTTTCAATCCTAGTTCATGTTTATAGTTTACTTAGTGTTTCCATCCCTAACATGGTGGAACTGTACCACTTTTGTTGAATTTCTGTGTACATATCTTTTCCCATGCTGGTAGTTCAATAGGGGTTTATGCTGAACTGTATTTTCGACATTGCTGGGAATGATCTCAAGACTTACATCAGCGTTGGCTGATCATTAGATATAGGAATATATGATACCAGTTATATCATGCTTTTAATATTTGCAAGCGCGGACAATCTTTGTAGTTTTATGTTGATATTTTGTTTTGCATTTTTTGAATTGAGTCTGCTATGATCACATGTTTTCCATTTTCAGTTTGGTTATCCATTGCTTTGTTTACTGTCCAGGTGCAAGACAAGAAAGTGAAACGAGTTTCAGTCATGAATTTGGACACTTCCCAAAGTGTAGGAAGTAGTGCCGCTGCTAATGCAAGTACAAGTAGCTCTCAGGCACCTCTTCCGAATGGTGGATGTTCAGAGCAGAACTTTCTAATATTTCATTAATATGTTTATAATTCCCATGAAGTTATATCCACACAATAGAACTGATAAATTGGTTTCAGAATAAGAGAACAGATGAACTTTTTTTTAGCTAAGGTCATGATATTAATTTTGTCTTTCATATTGAAATTTGCACTTCTAAACACATAACAGATCATTGTAGTACTATGTGGTATTCCTGTTTTCTTTCTGAAATATTTGTGTACAGAACATTATGTCAGGGTTGTTCTTATATTTATGTTATAATATCTGTAGTTTGACTACCTCAAGAGTTTGGAAATAGAGGAGAAGATCAACAAGATTAAGTGGTGCCAGACAGCCAACAATGCTCTCTCCCTTTTGTCTACCAATGACAAAACAATCAAATACTGGAAGGTATGGCAGACAAAAAAATTGTCAAAGCATGCCAATTTCTTTTCAATCCTAGTTCATGTTTATAGTTTACTTAGTGTTTCCATCCCTAACATGGTGGAACTGTACCACTTTTGTTGAATTTCTGTGTACATATCTTTTCCCATGCTGGTAGTTCAATAGGGGTTTATGCTGAACTGTATTTTCGACATTGCTGGGAATGATCTCAAGACTTACATCATCATTGGCTGATCATTAGATATAGGAATATATGATACCAGTTATATCATGCTTTTAATCTTTGCAAGCACAGACAATCCTTATAGTTTTATATTGCTATTTTGTTTTGCATTTTTTGAATTGAGTCTGCTATGATCACATGTTTTCCATTTTCAGTTTGGTTATCCATTGCTTTGTTTACTGTCCAGGTGCAAGACAAGAAAGTGAAACGAGTTTCAGTCATGAATTTGGACACTTCCCAAAGTGTAGGAAGTAGTGCCGCTGCTAATGCAAGTACAAGTAGCTCTCAGGCACCTCTTCCAAATGGTGGATGTTCAGAAAAGTTAACTTGCCTGAGCACTGATTTCTCATTCCCCCCCGGAGGATACCCATCGCTGCGTTTGCCTGTGGTAGTTACACTTGACCTTTGGTTATGAATATCATTTTTATACTTGTGAAGTTCATATTATATTATTGCCTAGTGCAAGCTATGCAGAACTGCTGTTGTCTGGTTCAACTAACTTCGTTCAACTCTCATGCAGGTTACAAGTCTAGAAACAAACCCTGTTGCTAGGTGTCGACGTGTATATGCTCATGCTCATGATTACCATATAAATTCTATTTCAAATAATAGGTCAGTCATGCATGATTTTGAATTTTATTTCCCAACGGGGTCCTTTTGCACTCCTTTTTTCTCGTTACATATCTCTTCCATGTGTGTTGCTAGTGCTTCATATTGTTAGGTCTCCGCGACCATGCTGCAATCTTTTACACTTTCTGTTCTTTTCTATGGGAAAACTGAATCTAGGTTTTGTTTTCAAGAAAATTATAGTTTCAATTTGTTTGTATTACTCATATATTACCTTCTTAATAAGTACTCGCTCCAGTCAGCAAAGAGAGTTGCTTGAATTCTGCTCCGAAAACCAAGGTGTCATTACTACGACAGAAATGTGACCATGCAGTCCCTTTCTGTCACGCGCATAACTAACCCAAGACTCAAAGCTGGCCTGCATGCAGGGGCATCAACTACAAGCATGCAAACAAGTTTGATGTAAATGGCAAGCCTGGTGTGAAACTTCCAGCACATACTTTTTAGTCAGAGCTAAATTGACTTTCTTTGCCAACTGGAGGGAGTTTCACACGAGTGCTTTTATGCCTTTTTGTACTTGGAGCAAGAATAGATGCATATGTTTACTCTTTGATAATTATATTTTAATACAGTAGCTCAACACATTTCTCTGTTTTTTAGATTCCAAATACTCCAATGATGTAGTCTGTGAGCATTGTGTTGATATTGTTTTTCATTTGTTAATCTGCAGTGACGGTGAGACATTTATATCAGCAGATGATCTGCGAATAAATCTATGGAACTTGGAAATAAACAGCCAGAGTTTTAACATTGTTGATGTGAAGCCTTCCAACATGGAAGATCTGACTGGTACTTTGACTTAGTCTCATTTTAGCTTAATGCATGAAACATGGTGCAAATTGACTCTAGGGAGGGCTTTGTTACCATTTATAGTTACTAAAGCATAGCTATATTGCTTGCGTGGCATGATGACATACTGAAATGTGCTTTTTATACACACCATACAGTTAATAACTGACTCGAATTCAATACATATCACTTCCGTCTATTACAGGAAAATAGTATGAATGCCTATGTCGAACATACTTAAGAATTAGGATTGGGATTTGTCCCAGACATTTCTTTGGGTTGCCACCAAGTTTTTCCTCTCAAGCTATGACCTTAGACTTATTGTGGTTTTTGGATCATCATTTTAGTTGTGGTTTTCACCATTTAGCCTCCAGACCCAGCTGTCAAGGACTCATGGTCTTTCCAAAACCTGATGCAAGTTATTTTTTGTTAGACGGATTTTGTTGTATGGAGACATGAGGATGAATCTACTTTCTGTAAAAAGTATTGTCTTTCCTGATTGGTCCTAACAATCTTTTGGAGGTTCTTTGACGTGGACAGATGTTGAACTCTCTTTGTTGAGTGAGTTCAGACAGTATCAAGGTCTTGCCATGTGCCCATGTCAGGGTTCTGACAGACATCAACATTGGGGGGACAATTTATAATATGGGGGGCAATTTATAATATGATGTATTTGCAAATGTAGAATTTAGAACCAGCTTTTAATGGAATCTTTCTAATCAAATAGTAGAAACGTAACTTTAAAAATGTATTTTGCATACGAGTTTTGCCGTATTGAAATTTGCTATGTGCCGGACTTTCACATGGAAGATAGTAGAGTCAGTTACCCAACTGAATGGGATTAAACTGCTGTATATGATAGTTACTCAGCTGAATGGAATAAGAAACTATCTGATGTAGCGCTTGTTATTTTCTTTGTTATCAATATAATCATGATGTTGCTCCTTTGTAGGCTCATTTCTTTACAGTTACCCAAAGTCTTGTTCATGCTTAGTCTTTCCTTGGCCTATGCCCTTTATGATGCAATCCTTTTCATATTTCAGAGGTGATTACATGTGCGGAGTTCCATCCAAACCATTGTAATATGCTGGCTTATAGTAGCTCAAAGGGTACTATCCGCCTTATTGATCTGCGACAATCAGCGTTGTGTGACAACCATTCCAAGATGTTAGTTCTTCCCCTTGTACCTTCTCCCTGTAATATTTTACCCTTCTGCGCTGGACAACATTGGAAACTTGTATGAAGGGTCGGAATGTGCACAGTTTTATTTATATTGCAAAAGATTTTCTAGATTCTTTATGAGTTAACATAAACCCTGCAAACAGATTTGAGGAACATGAAGCACCTGGAACTAGATCCTTCTTTACAGAGATTATTGCGTCAATTTCGGACGTAAAGTTTTCAAGGGACGGAAGATATATTCTGAGCCGTGATTATATGACTCTCAAGGTGTGTTATTAGTTTCTTTATGTTATTTTATCTCAGTCCTTGTCCTGTCTTACACTTGTAGTTTTGTCCAATTCTTTGTACTGTGACTTCATATCATGCGACATTTTCAATGATTTGGGACTGCTAAGCCAGAAGTTAACTCCTTGATGCCAGCCCTCTTCTCACTCCATCTGACCTGCTTTTAAATTTTAATGGCTGTTTGATTGTTGCTAGCCAGTTTGTGGGTACAATATGTTAGTACTGTTTAAAACAAATACATGTCCGTAGAAGTTTAACTATATTCAATATGTTGAATTCAATATAACCTTTTTTTTTCATCAGCTATGGGATCTAAACATGGATTCAGGTCCTGTTTCAACCTTCCAGGTTCATGAACATCTAAGACCTAGGGTAAAGTCTTCTCAACTGAATGATTAATAAGACATGGGATGACTATGTGTAATTTAATCGTATGTATCACTGTTTTCAGCTTTGTGATCTGTATGAGAATGACTCAATTTTTGACAAGTTTGAGTGTTGTCTTAGTGGGGATGGACTTCGTGTTGCAACTGGTTCTTATGGGTATTTCTTTAGCTCACTGTCTGCATGTGCATTCTTGTAGAAATACAGTATGTTAACACTTTATTTTGCTGGTATAAATGCAGTAATGTATTTCGCGTTTTTGGTTGTACTCCTGGAAGCACGGAGGCAACTACTTTGGAAGCAAGTAGGAATCCTATGAGGTAAGCTTTCAATCTTACTCACCATTTTCCTTTACGTGGTGGCCATGGGCCAGGTTTTGTGTGCGGTTGCTCTACCTTCCTGTACCCAATGCTGGGAATGTTATAGATGGGCCCCACTAGGGACACACTTCGTTTGATGTTGATTAATTATTTTCTGGAGACATACGTGTAAGAAGGATTCCCGCTAGTTATTGGGATGTGTTGCCCCTATCCATCCTTTTTGTGGTGGCGTAGCCTGGGATGGGTGATGAGTATGACTGGTGGATAAATATTTTTCTCGTCTGTTTTGAAGTTCCATGAAAGCAACCTTATCAGTAGGATTACATTCTAAATTGAAGCGTCTTTAGAAATATATATTTCCTTGTTTTGAACTCGAGCAGTTTGCTGCACACCATATTGTTAACACTGTTGTTGCCGTATGGAGTCCTGTAACTCATCTTTCTGCGACTGCAATACTAAGCTTCATCAGTCTTGTAACTTATCTTTCTGCAAATGCAATACTAAGCTTCATCTTGTTGGATTTTTGGGTGCCATTAGGCGTCAGATTACTAATCCAACAAGGCCCACACGGACACTGACTTCTTTCACCCGTGGTGTTCGCAGAGGTGAGTGCCTCCTCTTCAGCATTGATACATTTTTTTCCATGAGATTAGCAGTTATTTTGTTCTTCCAGCCCCAGAACTGATCTAATATGCCACAGGTGGAGAAAATTCAGGTGTTGATGCCAATGGAAATTCATTTGACTTCTCCACGAAGTTGCTCCATCTCGCATGGCACCCAACTGAGAATTCCATCGCATGTGCTGCTGCAAATAGTTTGTATATGTATTATGCGTAGAGGATGTCCCACAGAATTTGTTGTTTTTTTGGCTTGCTCTCCGTGAAGGCCCAGGGCCTTTCAACTGCAACCAGAGAGATGGTGCAGGACATTATCGTCAGTTCCTTCCCTCGGGGCCAGAAGAAGCCGCTGATGCCCTCAAGATCACTTGTTGCTATGCTAACGGACTGCGGCCATGTTGATTCTTTAGTAAATGTGTAAATTATAATTCTAATCATGGAAAGTTTTGGTCCCAAGGTGTGATCGTAATTGCTTTATCCAGAGTCAGCAGTGGAAGGGACAGATCGAAGATAAATTCCACATTGAAGGACTCGAGCAGATATGCATTGCAGTGGCTGTATGATTCGTTATCTTTCACATGTAATGCCATCTAGACAGGGCTAATCTTGTTTTGGATCTTGAATTGAACGATAGATATTACTCAGTTATTGTAGCGATTCATCTTCATCTCAGTTCTATTCGTTGTACTGTTAAAATAAGTCAGCACCGATGTAATTGTGCTTTTTTTTTACCCCCTTACTCTGAACATGTTTCTGATTGTTAGAACAATTATGTGATTTCAAAAAAATCACTTTGAATTAGAGTAGTATTATATTCTGTTTGTTTCTCAGACAATCCAGATTATGATCTATAAGCTGGGTGCGCGTGGCTTATTGGATTATGATAACTTGATCTATAAATTGTTATAGTTGATTATAATGAGATCTGTTTGTTTTAGCTTACAGACTTTCTCCTTTCCAAACAAATACAGTTCCATACTCCACTTGCCTGTACAGATCTTGAAGCGTGTATGTCTTATTTGATTCATAATTTACGATGAATGTTCCAAAAAAATCGCAATGTTTAAGTTTCGAACCAACAGCACATCAGTAAATTTGATAAATAATAACATTATAAGCTTATCGCTTTGTGCCATACTACCATCCTGTTCTTACTCATCGCCGTTAAAATTCATGTGACTGATAGGCTTACCTTACCTCATTGATCCTTTTATTCGACCCTGGTACAATGACAGTAAAATTGAAATTTTTCATCTTGCGATCAATCTGCTGAAGCTGCTAGTCGTATTCTACTGAATTTTACTGTCATCGAAAATGTCCATATTTCTCTCTTCGCAAAAAAAAGAAAAAAAGAAAATGTCCATATTTCTCGGAATACGCCTCCACCATCACGTGTACGACTCCGTGGGCGGATTACGTGAAACTGGAGATTTCTGGAGGGCCCTGCTGCAAAACAACCCACTCAATAAAGCCATCGAAATCTCTTGCTCGCCTTCTTCCGTCCCCGCCGCCGCGCCAACGCTTAAACCCTACCGGCGTCAGCCGTCGCCACCGCGCCAACCTTTTCTCCTCGTATTCGTCGTCAGCCATGGGTAGGGAAGCCCTGGCCTCCATCTCTTCAATCGGCGACCGACTTCATAGTCTTTTTCTCTAGGATTTCTTCTTGGGGATTTGACCGTGATGTGGTGTCGCCCGATTGCAGGAAAGGTGCACGGCTCGCTGGCGCGCGCAGGGAAGGTGCGCGGGCAGACGCCCAAGGTGGCGAAGCAGGACAAGAAGAAGAAGCCCCGCGGCCGCGCCGCGCAGGGAAGGTGCGCGGGCAGACGCCTAAGGTGGCGAAGCAGGACAAGAAGAAGAAGCCTCGCGGCCGCGCCCACAAGCGCATGCAGTACAACCGCCGCTTCGTCACCGCCGTCGTCGGCTTCGGCAAGAAGCGCGGGCCCAACTCCTCTGAGAAATAGGTCTCCAGGTTCACAAAGAGAATTAGGAATGCGATGTTCTCTTGTGGGTTAACGATGATGTATGGAATATGAGGGGAAGGAACTCGTAGTGTCTTTTCTGGTTAGCTTTGGTGGATTATTTGTGCTGACGGGAATCCTTTCTACATTATCATTTACAGTTATGGTACTGCTTGCATTTCATTTCTGGTACTACTTATTCTGATAGGAGACATGACCATGATGATGTGCTGTTGTGTTGTTTTGCTGGGTTTTGCTAGCTTGAGTGAATTGCTAGAGTTGAATTATCGAACTGTTTTCTGAACTATGTTTGTCGGAAGAATCTTTACAAACTGCAAATTGTATTGGGTATGTTAAATTATTAGGCTGCAAAGCTCCTGCTACATGTGTAACAATGTAGCATAGTCTTTTATTATGTTACGTGAATAAGTGATTTTAAGTATTTTAACAAAGCATGATGTTTGATTATGTAAGGTAATTTATATTCTTTTGAACTTAAAATGGTTGATTCCTGCTGCCCGTCAAAGAGAACTTATTTTTGGCTGATAGAATTGCCTGACCATGTTGACGCATATGGACTGACATTAATGATCAACGAGATTTTTTTTTTCTCGAAGAGATAGTTGTAAAGTACAACACACACCACACGCCACTCGCTTTTAAAATGATCAACGAGATTTTGGTTGTTAATTGCTCCTTTGCTAGTTGCACCGGCACTCAAATCTTCAATTATTATTAAAGTTGACATCTCTCCATAATTCATAATGCAATATCCGCAAGGTGTCTGTTCCATCTGACTTGCTCATGTCCAAACCTGGAGATAGTATTTGTTTTTCCTGAGTTTGTATCAATTAGAATGGTTCCTTTCCAGTAATACATAAAGATGAGTGCAGGTGAGTTCTGTATGACTCCAGATTAAGTATTAGCTTGTTGGTACAGTGTGGCATTGTCCTAGACTCTCGGCTGATTAGTTTCATTTGCCACCAGTTGCCCACTGTTGCTAAAGTTTCGATCAAATCTTGCCACACTTGGGAAGCTTGCCCTTCATTTGAGACTAGGGTGACAAGAATACTGCCAGTCCTGGCCTTAGGCATGGTGAAATGTGGCAAAGTTTGGTTATGAACCAAGGGTTGATACTATTTTCTCTGGAGCATTATTTTCACTTTGAGTTTTTGGTTTATTGGATACTGATTCATGGAGGTCATGTATTGGCTTTTAACTTTGATATTCATAATGATGTGGTGTCCATACTACATAGGCCTGAAAAGTGGACAATAGTGCTGTTTTCCCATTGAATACCAGTCCTATTTGTTATGCCTGTAAGACTTGTCACACTTGTACTAGAGTAGTGCCGCAGTAATCTTTTGTTGCAGGGATCAAGCATGGGTGTTCAGATATCTGAAACATACGATCATTTTCTGGATTTCCTGCTGCCTTTAGCTGTTACCGGACCGGAGACGTTGGATGTCCCCTGTCTCTGTTGCCACTGAGAATGGCAAAAGCTTTACTGCATGCAATTTTCTCTTCACTAGTCTATAAGCCGGCGAAGTAGCATAAACTAGTGTTTGCAGAACCTTTAACTGTTTTGCAAGCGAGTGGCCCCCGATTAGCTTCGGCGTCATATAGCATGGAGGCCCATCCACCTGACACGATAGGAGAAATGAAGTTGCTTGGATATGCAGAAAAGTGATGCGACAACAGCTGATGTGCAGGACTAAAAATACTACTGTAATGGCCGGGGAGGGGGGGCGTAAATCATGCGGTTCGTCACTTGGGATCAAGGGGGTGTGGTGGTTTCTGTCAACTTCTGACGGACGTGTTAATTTTATCGCAATCACATGATTCAACAACTGGCTATTCGTACCATTCCTTTTGGTCAAATCCTAACGACCAGATCTGCATCGGAGAACGAAACCGTTGCTAGCCCGCGTGATTCGAAAAGAAAATCATCGGTGACGAACGAGTACGGCAGAGGATGAAAGCCGTGCCTGGGTGCCTGGAAAAGCCTTGCCTGGGATCTGGTGAGAACAGACGTTTGCGAACTCGCACATATATTCCAGAAATCTTGGTCCTCTTGCTTCTCGAATTGTTGCTGCTATCTTGTTAGACTAAAAGCTTAGGCGCACCCCATCTAAGATGTAGTGTGTTGTTAATAGCATGTTGCGATTATTTGTAGAATTATAAGATATCGCGCTCTCTCTTTACGCGTCCATCTTTCTGCAAATTACATGTTTAAACAATTAGCAATATGTTAACACAATCATTCATACAAAGACAACATTACAAT
>LAPY01003392.1:3982-18101 GCA_000970635.1 Eragrostis tef | reverse complement strand
GAGAACGGAGAGCCGCACCCTCCACAGCAGGAGCAGCCGCCGCCGCAGCAGCAGCAGCACGAGATGTTCTGCTACCGCGCGTCGGCGCCCGCGCACCGCCGCGTCAAGGAGAGCCCCCTCAGCTCCGACGCCATCTTCCGCCAGGTGAGAGGCGTGCCATTGCGCAGGCTCGCCGTTCTCGTGATCCCATCCACCTCCTGCGACTGCAGAACTTGCAATTTTCGCTGCTTCCAGTTCGCTTTTCTGGTTTTTTTCCCCTTTCAAATCACGCTTTCCCTGCTCTAATTAGCGTTTTGCTTGCCGCGCAGCTTCTCGCTTGCTCGTATTTTCATTTCGCGGGCATCCGAATCGCGGATAGATTTTGCGCGTGTTCAGGGCAGGGGCAATTCGTTTCGTGGGGCATCTGCTGCTGGAGATTGAGGTCGTTGTTTGCTCGCTTTGGGGATCAGGGGACCAGTGCAGGGCGCCGGATGCATGCCATGCAGAATTTGGCATGGGGCGACGCAAACAGCAAACAACGAGCGTAACTGTTGCTATTAGCGGAGCTTGGTGCGTTGATATGGGCGGGCAAATCAGTTACCGGATGCTTGGTACAGCAAGAGAGTTATTGGGGATGTTTGTTTGGATACAGATACTTTGGTCAGAGGCCTCAGGTTTAGAGCTGCAGAGCTTTTAATATTGACTTCTGAAGCTGCAATTCGTGCCGTATGGTTCATGCGGCTAGGATTAATGAATGATGTTGTCTTCTATGTTTGGGGCATTGCCCCTTTGCGAGGACCATATAGGAGTAACTGTACATTTTGTCTTATGGGACCACTAACCTGGTTGGCCCTCCATTGTTGACTAGGCCCATCGTTGCACACCTTTTTTGCGTTCACTCGATTGTCTTTTGTTTGTTATTATTCTAGGATGCCCCTCCACTGCAATGTTAACATTGCTCTAAATTGTAGTATAGAATCCCAGTAGATGTGGAACTTTTATAGAACCCAGCAAGTGATTTGAGCCCACTACTCTCACCTAAATCCGCACCTGCTCCATACCTCTTAATTTGATTCTATTCAAAACTTGATGCATACACTCTACATCGGAATAATACCATACTGAGGTCGAAGGCGGAGTTCTGATTGAGTGCTCATTCAAATGTGATATATTAGTACATCAAATTTCATTTTCTCTTAAGTGAAGCACACTATTCTTATTCTTCTTGCAACTTACAGTGAATCCTATTCTTGAAAGCCATATGCTGCCTCCACAGAAAACTGTAGTCCTGACTCCTAAACAGCTCAACAATATGCTAGAGGGCTCAACCGGGAACAATTGGAGAATAACTGTCTATCTCTGATGTTGCTCAGATAGTTGTTTCGATTTGTTTACTAGCTTATTGAAACCAGGCTTTGTCATTGTGTGGGCCACTGCCAACATAGACGGGACTGTTTTTCACTTTCTTTTTTTGTTCATTCAGTTTGCCATTTGTTTTTATCTCATTTTTCACTCCTTCCTAATAGTTCTCAATGAAACGGGAAAATAAAAACTAAACAGTTTACCTGATTGCAGAGCCATGCAGGTCTTCTGAATTTATGCATTGTTGTACTGATTGCGGTGAACAGCAGGCTCATTATTGAGAATTTAATGAAGGTATAGTTACCTCATTTTTACATGTCCCTCATTTTGATATATTGCCCTTACAGAAGAAGCTTCTGCCTTTGCCTTTTTCTGCACACTTGACTAGTGTACATCTAACACATTTTTGTGTTTTGAATTCGCTGCTGCAGTATGGCCTATTGATAAGGGCTGGATTTTGGTTTAGTGCAAGATCACTGGGAGACTGGCCCCTTCTGATGTGCTGGTAGATATATTTAGTCATTCAGTTCCACTGGGTTTGAACTAATAGTTGTACCCTGTATAGAATGACTAATCTGTGCATTGCAGCCTCACCTTACCAATTTTCCCACTTGCTGCCCTCGCAAGCGAGAAGTCGATTCAAAGAAAGCTCATCAGTGAACACGTAAGTTTGTCGCATAACCTCGTCTACTGATTATCCACAATTGTTCTACAGCAATGTTCCTTCAGTGAATATGCTATTTTGATGTTTCTTATATATGGCTTGACTGCCATAGATAATTGTCGAGGGTAAATTATTGTGTATGATTTGACCTATTACAATTCCGTATGGTTTGTCTCTGTACCTTTTTTGACTTATGTACACCTGTTTGCAGGTGGTTATTCTTCTGCATATCATTATTACAACATCTGTCATTGTCTATCCAGTTGTCGTGATTCTTAAGTAAGAATATTTCTTTTCGACTTTGCAGTTTGTTTGGGCATCTACTTTTGACATTCGTTGAGCTCTTGTATTTGATGGTATGGAAAATGCTCGGTTCATTTCTATAATTAATTGCTTATCATGGTTTTTCTGTAAAAGAATTGCTATTGTAGTGCAGATTTTGAAGTTCTATCTTTGTAGCAAATAAATTTTTGCTCTTCATATCTAGTTCATATAATATAGCTTGCACTGAGGATGTACTTCCCACTGTATAACAAAACTGGAAGTAGAATCAAGAACTGCAGTATTCTGTGAGTCTGCTTCTTTGAACTTGGGATTGCTAATGTTAACATGCAAGTAGCAGTTGAATATATTTACGCGTAATTTGGATGCAGTTATTGTTTTCTATGGAAAGGCACAAGAATGACCAGATACCTTTTCACTAGTTCTACTAATAATCATTTTCAAGAATGTTTTTCCATTCATGTGTTATATGTATATATTTGTGTTATTGCCAATAAATGTTATGTCACAAGATAGTGTCTCATGTAGGAGTTCTGGATTCTCGCCTCAGTAACATTTAGATATTTTCAGGTGTGACTCGGCTGTATTATCTGGATTTGTGCTAATGTTCCTTGCAAGCATCATGTGGCTGAAGCTCGTCTCGTATGCGCATACAAACTATGATATAAGGGCATTGTCCAAAAGTATTGAAAAGGTAACATGTTGACATGTTGGTCTGAATAAATTCAGATTTTCTTTTTTCGGCTAACAAGCTGCACATTTCTAAACCTGTAAACCATGAATTGTTGACCTTAACCCCATTTTTTATTCCTGTTAAATCATGTTTATTTTCCTTTTTAAACCGTTTATGTTTTGTACCTTTTCTAGCTTGTCAAACTTTGGTTTTCTTTTTCTTTCTTTGCATAGTCTAACCAGATATTTACTCTCAAGCATGGATGTGTCTATCATTTTATATTTGTTTTGTTTTTCATTTCAGTGGTTCTCATTGTTATCAATATGTTTATTTTATAGGGAGTTGCACATGGCAATTCCATCGATGCTGAGAATATGAAAGATCCAACCTTTAAAAGTCTAGTGTACTTCATGTTGGCTCCAACACTTTGTTACCAGGTATTTTATAAAATTTATCAATGTTCCTTATAATTTTTCTTGGTTAAGTTTATTTTATCCTTTCATTCATCATGTGTCGAATTTCCTGATGTCACTCGTGTCCATGCAGCCAAGTTATCCCAGAACCACATGCATTAGGAAGGGGTGGGTGACACGGATACGACAAGTTGTAAAGTGCCTAGTTTTTACAGGCTTGATGGGTTTCATAATTGAGCAAGTGAGCCTACAATATTACTCTAGTAGCTTTTTGTTTGTTTGTGGTTTTGAGTTAACTTCTCTATCTCTTGTATCCTGCAGTATATAAATCCAATTGTGAAGAATTCCAAGCATCCGCTGAAAGGGAATTTCTTGAATGCTATAGAGAGAGTCTTGAAACTCTCAGTACCAACTTTATACGTATGGCTTTGCATGTTCTATTGCTTTTTCCATTTATGGTTAGTATCTTGGTTATCTTGGTCATCATCTTATGTTTTTTCATACTTCATTTGGGTGCCATATGAAATAAACAAGTACAAGATTATTACTTGTGTGGAGTATCATATGAAATGTAGAATACCTTTTGTTCAGAAACAAATAACAATATCTCGACTTTGTTAGATAGTAGTGGTTTTCTACAAAAGATCAAGCGACTTTAACCTGCAGCAGACTTTCTTATTCATCTTACAAGGCTTCCATCCATTTTTCATTGGTGTGCAGGCTAAACATTCTAGCTGAATTACTCCGCTTTGGCGATCGCGAATTTTATAAGGACTGGTGGAATGCCAAAACAGTTGAAGAGGTGAGAAACCTGTTGAAGCAGAGTTCATTTGTTTACATAAGTGAAAACATTGAATAGGACTGATGTTACATATATGACCATGAATTTTAATGCGACGCACTCTGGTGGTTGACAGTACTGGAGAATGTGGAACATGGTAATCTTCCTGTTACCTTCGTCTTGAGATTTCATTCAATCTTGTATTCAGGGGACACATTTTTACTTTAGCTAAGAACAATTACTCAGGTAGTGACTGTGAAACCTGTCACTAAGCCTGAGATAGTTGTCTTATTAATTGACATTAATATCCTTTTACTGACTGACAATTGGTCTACCTCTTCTCAGCCTGTTCATAAATGGATCATTCGACATGTATATTTTCCTTGCATAAGGAAAGGCTTGTCAAGGGTAATTCTTCTATATGTATTAAAACAATTCACATTTTCCTTTATATATTGCCTAAATGATGTATAGTTGGAAACCATTGCTTCGTTGGTTTAAGTTACCGTATTTTTATTTTAGTGGGAAATAGAGCTAAAATAATAGCTTGCTTTTGACCTTTCACGTGACGCTGTATAGATTAGCGTTCCAAATTTTCAATATGCAAATCTTGTAGTTAACATTATAATGCCGACATTAGTTTGGAATAGTACTCAATCTTTATAGTTCTAATGATGATGAAGACGATAGGACAAATGATTTGCAAGTAATACTGATCGGACATGAGCATGGGATGTGAGTTTATTTAGAACATTAAACAGCTTTCATGATTAAGGTGTATATAGAAAACCTTGTGTAGAGTTCTAAAGTATAGCTGATATCGACTTAGCAATAATTGTTAAATTCTGGCTTCTGTTGAGTGATATGTAGATGCATGGATATACATTAAGTCTTCATTTTGCATGACTAACTTGATTTTCGAACTACCTGCTTCTCAATTTCTACACTGCAGGGCTTGGCTATTCTAATATCATTTCTGATTTCAGCCATATTTCATGAGGTACTCTAGTGCTTCCAAAAATCTCGATTTCCTATTACATATAAGTCATTTCCTGTTTATCCTTTTAGTCACCAGAGAGGAACGGACCATCACATTTCCATTGATTTTATTGAGAAATGTTCTGATTTGAATCACCAACAAATTCTGTGATATAAACAGAATATTGAACTCTGAACTTTTCCTTCTGCAATTTGTATGCCTCTGGACTAAAAAGATGAAGATTTATATGACCTTTTGTATGTATTTGCTACTTTTTCATCATTTCATTTTGTTTTGTTATGAATTTGCAGATATGTATTGCTGTGCCGTGCCATATTTTCAAGTTCTGGGCATTTATTGGGATTATGTTTCAGGTATAGTTGTAAACCCTATACAAGTCACTTCATTTGTATAGTTCTGTCTATCCACATTTGTCTTTACTCTTTCGACTTTCATCTGTGCGTGTTCCATTTGGTCCTTTTTGAGAGTCATTTGCTGTTTTTTCCAATCATTATAATGATTTTTAGAACTTACCTTGCAACTACGGAGCTGGTACCATATGAAATTTTCTATGATGTACACCAGCCGAAAACCATGGTTTTGGGGGAATTGGTGGGAATTAATGGGGCAGCACAATGGGCGGAGTGCAGATGCATGGACTTTTAGGCATGCATGTGGCTGGATTTGGATCATATCATGCTTGTTCTTGATCACTGTTCCATATACCTAGTTATCATGTAGGCTGACTCTGTTGATTGCCATCTTCCCCAGATACCCCTGGTATTCTTGACGAAATATCTTCAAGAAAAGTTCAAGAACACGATGGTACACTGTGAAGTAGCTCCAAATTTCCAATGTCTTCCATTGCTTCCCACGCATAATATTCTAACTTTGTTGAACATGACAGGTGGGCAACATGGTATTTTGGTTCTTCTTCAGCATACTCGGGCAACCCATGTGTGTTCTTTTATACTACCACGACGTCATGAACAGGCAAGCCCAGGCAAGTAGATAGTTCCATCGAAATTTTACCGTAACACAGATATCCAGAAGCAATCTACTTGGGGGTAGAAGCAACAGACCCCCTGACATCGTCATCAGCTAAGCATCTAATGGTATCCCCATCCGATACGGCTATGCGGGGGATACAGCGTGTACATTACTAATGGTGTCGCCGTGAAGCCACCTGATGGTCACCTGACAGTGCTTCCGACGTGTGGACTCTCGTATGCTTTCCAGTTTACGCATTTGCAAGGCTATGCGCATAAATGTAAGTTCGTCTTAGATGTAACATGTATGTACCATGATACGAGATACATCATGCCCTGAGCCCTGAGGAAATGAGCAGAAGGCTCACTTCGCGGGACTGGGAGAATGGGCACATAGTAGAGAAGTGCAGTGCTTGAAATAACCTATTCTGATAGTGACCGCTGTCACGCTTGTGTATTACCGTTGGTGAAAAAGAATAAGGGTCCAACATCTTTGTCATGTTATTTTTCTGTCAACGTTTGTGTGAAGAACTGTTCGCTGCTAGAATTTTTCATGCTGTTCTGGCCTGTTGATGTAGTCTTTGCCCCTTGGAATCAATTTCCCGGCGACTCGCCGTCTTATTGAGAACCCGAAACAGAGGATCAACATATGGTGCGAAATGCAAACACTTGTCGGAGTAGGGCCCCAAAACATCAGAAGGTCATGCCACTGCATTCTTCACGGACATCTGCAAAGAGATCAGAGTTCATGTATCTTTCGCCGCCGCTCGGGAACATGGTGACGATCATCTTTCCCTTGTTCTCCAGCCTACCTGCAACCTGGTATGTTGATAGATCATGAACAGCAAAGCGACCTGATCAAAAGTACTCAACAACACAGCCTGCTGAAGACGAGCATTTTACCTTGAGGCAAGCGGCGGCGTTCGCGCCGGAAGATATGCCGACCAGCAGTCCCTCCTCCTTCGCCAGCCTCCTCGCCATCGCCATGGCTTCCTCC
This sequence comes from Eragrostis tef, assembly GCA_000970635.1. Lineage (NCBI taxonomy): Eukaryota > Viridiplantae > Streptophyta > Magnoliopsida > Poales > Poaceae > Eragrostis > Eragrostis tef. The sequence goes on along the minus strand of LAPY01003392.1, from coordinate 10,982 downwards.
GTGCTCACCGCCACGACCTCATCGATCACCGACCTGTCCAGGACTTCCGGTATGAAACCTGCTCCTGTTCCCTGAATCTTGTGAGGCCCTGGCGCGCCACCTGATCAGTAGAACCAACAGATGTGTGATGTTAGATCATTCGAATCTATGACTGATAATTCCACGTCATCACACTAAAGTTAGAGGATCCTCGTACCGCGAAACACTTTCATCATGGCTCATGACGTCTGATTAAGTGATTCTTACTAGTATTGACTAGGAAGAGATCGATTACGTGGTTACCTGAAACCACGGCACTTTCTGAAGGCTCGACGCACACTATGTTGACTGATGGATTTTTCATCTTCAGATACATTCCTACGCCTGTCAATGTACCACCCGAACCCACAGAGGAAACAAAAACATCCACTTTGCCTGCTGTGTCATTCCATATCTCGGGCCCTGAAGTTTTAAGAAGATGACCACCAAGTGTGAATCTATCTACTATGCCCATGACTATATTTGTCAAAACGAAATGGCTCATAACTAAGGATAAGATACAGTAATTATTTGCATAAATAAATTTCTTCTGCTTTCTGATGTACCAGTCCATCGGTAGTGAGCCTCTGGATTTGCTGGGTTAGATACTTGATTCAGACAATGTGAATTGGGTATAGTCTTCATCAGCTCTTCCACCTTGTCATTCATACCCTTGAACCCAACTGCAGGATCTGCAGCATATGAAACACAGCATCACTCTGACGCTAAACCTGACGATGTTCTGTTAAACAAATGGTAATCTGGTATGTGACAGACTAGGAAACACAAGAAAGGAATAAGAGCAACAAATTCAACAGATAAATATTCGAGGGGGAAAAAATCATGAGGCACATATGAGTTATGAATGATTCATTACAATTACTGAGTCCGAGATCCTGTTTCTTGCCTGTTAGGATCAATTCAGCGCCCAGAAATCTCAGTAGCATCTGCTTGTCAAGTGAATATTTTGCAGGCATAACAGCAATAAATCTGTAGCCTTTCTGAACAGCTATGAACACCAATCCGATCCCAAGATTGCCGCTTGTAGGCTCGATCAGCGTCGTAACGCCAGGTGAAATCAGGCCCCTTTCCTCTGCATCTTCGATCATTCTGCAGACAAAATGCATTGAAAAGCAACAATAAAATTTGCTGTTGTTAGACTAGCATTGCTTCTTCAGAAATTTTACCAGAAAAAAGGGCGAGAGGAAGCAATGCAACTAAATAGCTCGACAGAAAGATGCAATTGGAGATATGAGACATGTGAATGAACACACCGGAGAGCACTCCTGTCCTTAACCGAGCAAAGGGGTTGGTACGCTTCCATCTTCCCGACCAGACGAGCTTCCACGCCGTCTTTCCTAGCGATGTTCTTCATCTCTACAAGTGGCGTCCAACCAATCCACTGAACGCAAGGATATTCATGAGTTGATTAGCAATATGCGCAATTTCAACGCTAATGACCAAAGCAACATGTAATTTGTTGTATTTGGGTTTCAGCCAAGATTAACGATCGAAGAAAACGCAGTAAGGAATTCCAGCACCTCGGTGATGTTGGAGGCAATGCTCTCCTCCTGGAGCTGGGAGGAGGCGAGCAAGGACGGCAAGCCTCTCCTGCTATCCTCCTCTGCTGCCATGGCTCTCCTTCGTGTTTTGTGGTGTCTTCTTTCCGGCCAGAGGCTGGCATTTAACCAAGGAAGTTTGGCAGGTTCCATCGCTTCGCCATCACCGTACTGTATGGATTAACAACTGATGGGACATGCAGGCCGGCACCATCAGTTCCACAAATGTTCAAGTCTGATATTTTGCCGGTTAGTCTGTGTCCTTGGTTGACAGCGGCACAGTAATCATAAGCTGTTTTTCTCCCCTTTAAACTAAAGCCAATACATGTTATATTCAAAAAAACGATTGAATTTTGATTTAGTTGGGGTGCGCCAGGCCAAGGCAGTAGTGTAACGCCCCGGCGACACGTGAGGGCCCCAGTGGCAAGCCACTGTGGTGTACCCTCCCCCACAAAAAATTAATTTAATATCAAAGTGGGCACATGGCCCACATATCAGATATTAAACTGATAAGAACAGATACTACACTTGATCTTAGCCAAGAGGCCGAGAAAGGTATAAGTTGCTGTGGGGAACCACGGTTTATCTTATACAGCTTAGGACGTTGTGCTGCTGTTTAACGGGACGATATGGTGCTAAACACTATAAACACCCTGGTGTCTTCGGTTGCTAATCTCTTCCGCGAGACCCCGCTCTGCTTGCGCATGCTCTTTCTTGGGCCCAATTCAGGAGCCCAACAGACCATATATAGATAGTGGAGGCCTTTCTCGGGCAAGACGGACGGGGCCTCTCTCAAGATTGCTTAGCAGGTAGCACTAGGATATATATGGCCTGCTGAGAACGAATTTTCTAGTATTTATCGGCACATTCCCGTCGACAACGAGGCGTTTTTGGTGATTTCAGAAATCTCCAGATCTGCCAGATGCTCAATCTTTCGGAGGTGCTCATAGGAGTAGGGTTTGCATATGTGTGTTCATAAGAAGGAGTGTGTGTGCGTGTTGTAAGCGTCTGCGTTGTACTGTGTAATTCTAAAAAAAATCATTTTCATGTGCCGCATGTTTCGCAGTGGATCACACTTTCGATCATATTCAGTTGACAGTATATTAAAATTAGTACTTTATTACATGAAAAACGGTCTGTACAGGAAACATACTGGGGTAAGCGGTGTTGCTACCAATCAAATAACATCAGATGGCATGCATATCATATCCTCTACAATCAAGATAAGTTAGACTGAAATCATTTTTGCTTGACAAATTTGATTCACTCTCAAGAATGCAGCATTAAGGATTGTACAGTATATTGTGTTGTTAAAAGATCTAACCAATACATGAGTTTGTATACGCCCACAGCTACATTGATGCAACCACATGACATCTGTTGGGAACAAATGCTATACCTGAGATATACTTATCACACAACTTGGAGTTGCAACAATACGTCCCACAAGCAAAATCCTTGTCAACGACAAAAAGAATATATATATAAACTAAGAAAATTACAATGTGCCCAGCATACTCTCCCTAGGGTCGATTAAGAGCACTGCCAAGCATGTGTATGGTTTCGGACAAGAAAGTTTTGAAGCTCATCCCATCTTTGAAAGGACCCAGTTTCAAGTAACCTGGTCAGATGGCAGAATGTACCTCCTATGGCTCAGCATTTGGGTCAGACAGTGCTGGAGTATCCAGTTTTTTCTGTTCACCTTGTGTTGTGCTGTCGCCCTCATTGTCAGGGAAAACTTCTGACTGCAGCGAGGGTGCAATCTTGTCAACTTGAAGCCATGTTGCTTCCCACAAACTGTTTTCACTTGTGCTCGTCTTTGACAGGACGCCACTCGCTTTCATCACCATCAGTATGTTTTTGACGAGCTCTGGGATAGCCTCTTGTAGCTTCTCCGTCCTCCTCCCTCTCACTTTGACTTTCATGAACTTCTCTATCATGTCGAGGACTTCCAACCATAACTTGCCAAAACTGCTCTGTGCTGAGAGATCTTTAAGTGACTGCAAGAACACTTTGCATAATAGTTTTACAGCATGCAAGAGAGACACCTCCATGTTTCTAAAATCTTTAGGTGAGTAATTATGCGCAATCTCCAATAATTCATCAAGCAACTGGAATATAATATCAAATGACATCAACCATGCTGAAGATGAAATTGCTATTCCATCGACTACTAGGCATCTATGCAACGATAACAGTGCATGGTTCCTAACTTCCTCCCTCTGATCCGTGCAAACCTTTCGTAAAGCCTGCACTAGCCGCAGCCACATCTCGGCAATTCCTTCCAAAATCCTATCTGCCTCTCCACCAGCTTCTTTGACCTCACGTGACCAGTGTGTAAGGCAATTCACTGAATCTTCCATTAGGTTTAAAGCATGGATAGATCTTTCGGCAGACCCAAGCCGAGATTCTGCAAACTGTCTCGAAGCCTCCACCGACAGGACAAAGTTGGCAGGTGAGAGGTGTGCCCCCTCTGACATGATAAAAACCAAAGCTTCAAAACCAGCATCAGAAGCATCAGGATGGCGAGCCGTGATGCAAAGCAAGGAAATGATAGTCCGCCAACCCATCTGGGTTTTTATATGGGTTGCATTGGCCTTAACAAGCCGTGTGACTTCTAAAGTAATATTTTCACAGTAAGCATCAGCTACACGGGCATCAAGTTTCAATATAAGCTGCAGTGACCTCAGTAAATCATCTACCAGGTTCTCTTTATATGGAAGCAACCTCTGACAGATGAGCAGGAGCCCAAATACAGCTTTCTCCACCAAATTGCAGGGCATCACTGTGGACTGAACGATGTGGGCTATGTGCTCATAAACACCTTGCCACAAAAGAACAATCCTGTCTCTGTTGTTTAATGTGACAGTAATTAGAAGCTCTAAGCAGAAGACAGCTGTGCCTTCATCATTAAGTGAGCTGGTGATCTTCTGAGGCCGGCCTGCTGCCTGAATGAGGGCACTTGCTAGATCTGAGAGTGAATCAGCTTGTAAGAATTTGCTCTCGGTGAAGATGGTACCTATTTGGCACTTTTTCACAGTCTCTGCAGCGTTCCTCTGGGCAGCAAGTTGTTCCTCAGTTGGCTGGGACCTTGGTTCTTCAGCATCTAAATACAGTAGTTGGCTGAACCTCCCCATCAATCCATAAGATTTCTTGGGGGTGTTAATTGGCAAAACTTGTGGTGCAACTGCAGATGACGCAAGCTTGCTCGACAATGAGTCTGAAGAGTCCTGGTCGTCAGCAGTATCACCAGTGAGGCGAGCAGGAAGAAGGCCTATCTTATGCAATCTTAAAATGCAGTCAACTATATTTCTCCATCCACTGCGGATGTGGTCCCCATAAGTAGTTGCTATAGTGAAAACAGCCTCTGTTGCCATTCTAGCCTTGGTCTCCTCCCCAAAAGCTGTTACAGGATCATCGATGTAGGAAGCGTTCAACAAAGTGGTGAACTTGCATAGTGCGACAACAAGATCATTCAATACATTGTCAAGATGATAGAATGCAGCCAATTTCGCCACTGACAGAAAACCATCAATGCATACTGTTAGAACCTCTTCATGCTCAACATTGTCAAAGACCACAGAAATAGCAGCAACTGTTGATCCAGCCATGGAAGAAAACATGTCATTATCAAGAAAAGGGTAGGAGTCACAAGGAATATATTTTGATGTTCTCTTGGATTTCCACATCAGATCAACCCAACGGCTGAAAGACATCTCAGAACACCCAGATCCTTGCTCAGGAATAGTTCTGATTTCATTCCGGCAAATGGAATAATAAAGCTCGGACAAGAACTCTCTAGGAAGATCATTGCCTCCATTGATACGACGATTGTTCCTAATAAAGTCTTCTTCAGTCATCTTCTTCTTGACCCTTACATTGTGTTGATCAGTATTGAGCATGATTACTGAATATGATAACACCAGAGCAGCATCCCTATTAACGAACATTTGGGGCGATTGTTCATAGTACCGCTCAGAAAAGGCTTCAAGAATTCTCTGTATCTTCTGTGACTCGCCAGGCAGCCGGAAAGTTTCCAAGAAGAGCCTAAGTGCAGCATCCAAATTCATCTGCTCGAAGTCAAACGTTCTAGCAAATTCATGAAGGACTTGAATAGAGAATTCATCATGATTACCCAGGTAGTCTCCAAGAAGATTCTTGTCCAACCCAGGTGTGTACCGGAAGAACAAAGCAACATTGTGTGGATCAAGTTTTTCTGGCAAGAGATGAACACCTTGCAGATACTCAAAGCCCTTCTTCTTGTCCCTATTGAAATGGTCAACACCAACCATTAGCTTCCTTTTGATGCTTTTTTGCTGGTGAACAAATTTAACCCACTGATCGGGATCATTGTTGCTATCACACTTCAACTGCCAGAAAGGAAAATATTCACTTATTTCCGGCACTGTTTGCTTATGATGTTGAGGTGCATTATCAGTCCGCTCTGCCATTGCCTGAATGACAGCAACCAAAGCATCTAAAGCAAGCACATTTAAGGCTGATAAAGGACTGTTAACAGGAAATGCACTTTTAGACAGAAGGTTAGCTAGCTCTTCAAAAATATTTGAGCATTGCAAATCACAGTCCATGTTAGCATACATCTCAGCCATAAACTCTTTCTGCCGGCAGAAATCCACTAGAGCCTCCAATGCGACTTCCTGCTGCTGATAGCTAGCTCCATATCTACTCTGGGCTAATCTTAGGATCACACACGAGAAGAAAGCCTCTATTTGCAGCTTAAGCTCATGACGCAAATGGTAGAAGAGAGTGAAAACAATGCTGCACACTGTGGACAGGATCAAGGGGCTCATTGACAGGCCAAAATGCATCAGATTACGAAACAGTTCATCCTGTACAAAGGCCAGCAGTTTAGGGTGTACGATTGTTCCTGATAAAATCTTCTTCAGTCATCTTCTTCTTGACCCTTACATTGTGTTGATCAGTATTGAGCATGATTACTGAATATGATAACACCAGAGCAGCATCCCTATTAACGAACATTTGGGGCGATTGTTCATAGTACCGCTCAGAAAAGGCTTCAAGAATTCTCTGTATCTTCTGTGACTCGCCAGGCAGCCGGAAAGTTTCCAAGAAGAGCCTAAGTGCAGCATCCAAATTCATCTGCTCGAAGTCAAACGTTCTAGCAAATTCATGAAGGACTTGAATAGAGAATTCATCATGATTACCCAGGTAGTCTCCAAGAAGATTCTTGTCCAACCCAGGTGTGTACCGGAAGAACAAAGCAACATTGTGTGGATCAAGTTTTTCTGGCAAGAGATGAACACCTTGCAGATACTCAAAGCCCTTCTTCTTGTCCCTATTGAAATGGTCAACACCAACCATTAGCTTCCTTTTGATGCTTTTTTGCTGGTGAACAAATTTAACCCACTGATCGGGATCATTATTGCTATCACACTTCAACC
>LAPY01003391.1:49313-60358 GCA_000970635.1 Eragrostis tef | reverse complement strand
CATCTGTTTTTGTACTGCTATCTTGCTTGTTGGGTGTGGTGCCTATAATATTTCTATCTAGCTGAAGTTTCCTTGATACAGAGATATCTAAGCAATGCATCAGAACATTTGTTGTGTTTAGCTTTACTGTCCAGAATATTTTGACATGCCTGGCAAATTATGCTAGTACTGAAATTGTTCTACGTGGATCATTTTAGTTGTTCCTTTACAGTGTCGTTAAATTATAGGCAGTTGAGTAGCTGGATTAGGCAGCAGAACCGAGCGGACACCAGTTTCCCAGCAGAACCGAGCAGTCGAGCGAACAGCAGGCCAGAGAACAGAGAAAGGTTTGCTGGTTGTATAGAGGGGACCCGCGGATCAGAGGAGCACAGCAAAACAAAGGGGCGGGTTGACCCTGACCCGACGCTTCCCGCAAAAGGTTCGGTGGGGCACGAAAAGGGTCGACTCGATCCGCCCCGTTTTCAGCGTGAATCTTTGGAAAGACAAATGAATAGCAGAATATCAATTTTTTGATTCAAGGGCGAGCTTGATTCCTTCTTTTCTAATCACAACGTGATATGCATCCATCTGCACACCCGCATACCATTGGAAAAATATTGCACAAACACTGTGCTCCATGGTACAGCTGGGGGAAAAAAAAGATGGAAGGGGGAAAAACAGATAAACAAGCTCAAAGCCCTAGATATCTTCAACTTCAGGTGCTGCACACAGCAAATTGATGGTTATGTCCACTGTGTGGCTGCACTATTTTGCTTGTTTGGTGGCAAGGCATCACTATGGAACTGAGAAGTGCCTTCTCAATATCTTCGGAAGCTTCTCTCCTCAGCAAACACATCACATAGTCCATTACTGCTGTATCACAAGGCAATGTGATCCTCTTGCCACTTGTGAACCCAAACTCCTCACGCGACATCTTCAGTAGCTCCTCGAAGACTGTAGTGCGGAGGTATGCTAGGGGGATCTCAATCCGCTTGCCATCAGAAGAATAGACAATGCAGTTTCCCTTGCCTGCAACTATGCTGCAATTCTTGTCCCCCGTTATGAACTTTTTTCTCCCAATGCCTCCCACTCCCTGCCATTTCTTTGACAGTTGAGCTAGCTTCTTGGAGCTGGTCATGACTGCTTGTAATTCCTTTTAAGGAAACAGACTCTTGTATGTTAAACAAAATGGTCAGAAGCAATTTGGTGTGTGTGATGGTAGTTTCTGCCAGCAATCATGTATTTATAGGAACATACGTGGTAGGAGGGTTTGCATCTTGGTCTCAGCTATCACAAAGGCCAAGCTGGCAAGGGGCAAGGCCACGAGTTTCCTGGGTGGGATGTTCCTATCTATGTTCATAAATGCACAGGACCATTGTTTCACATGGTTGAGCCATGTTTATTGGCACAGTATGTGTTCGCTACAAGAGGCGGGCTTAACTTTGGCACCATAGTACAAGTTGTTCGTCCAATTCTATGAATTTCCTTTACCTGGGATATTAAGTGTGTTATCTAACTCTCTGTTCTTACATAGGTACACTTTGCTTGAGGCTGTGTTGTTTTTTATAAGATGTGTCTAAGTGAGGTACTCCAATCTGCCCCTTACTATCTTATTTGCAGTAATAACTATTTTATTTTGCATTTGCTGTGATTCCTCTTCTACCTTTTTTGTGAAGCAATGTGATGGAGAAAAAATATATGTGAAGCCATGTGATGGGGAAAATATAAAATATTTTTTCTTTTGTGAAGCAAAATTATATATTAGTTGCACATCAGCTAAAACATCTCTTAGAGAGATGTCTACATCAAGTGTAGAAAACTGCCGATCAGCACTGTTTTTTACCTTGCTATATATATACTTCTTGCTGTAGGCTTCACTTAGATATGATGAAATGGCTTGTTAACTTTCTCTCTAAATAATCAGTTTTGGAATCATGGTCGGTGGATGAAGTTGGGATCTGATCATATTTATTATGACGTTAAATATGTAGGTCGAATATGAATTATCAACGAGACTAGTTTGCCTGTATCTGTTAATGCTATGTTGGCTATGGTGGGGGTAGTGCGATTTTTGATCGGATATTGGTGGGCCAAATGTTTGCGCGTTGCGGTCCTTGCAGAGGCCACATTAGAAAGTTGGTAGCTAGATGATTGGATCTGTTTCGTAGTCTGTACTAGGTGGCTCTGCATTGGATGGAAGAATTAGGTGCACTTCCAACTTGCATGAACATAAGATTTAAGAGAATCAGTTGGCGAGAAATCATCAAGAAACTTATGTTGGATGTTTCGTGAGTCCTTCCTTAGCTTATGAATACAGTGGCCAGGAGACAAGAGGGAAGCATGTTGGGTCGCCTGACTTTAAGAACATCCTTTGTTAGTTGTGAGAGAACTGGCGATGTTGATATAGACTAATGTTTTTACCAACATTAATTTGGTTAGGACTGCGCTGGTCGGTTCACATAACTTTGCTCGACAATTTCTTATCGCCATTGTATGCCGTGGACTTGTGGTCCAGTCAGCTCCCAGCATCTCACATGTCCTTCATTTCCTTGGTCGTACTGCAATTCTAGTAGTCCACAAGACTGCAATAATCTGAATATCATTGCTATGGCCTGACCATATTTTAGCTTATCTGATGTGCATATCTGACCCCACTCTAGTTGTTAATTGCTACTGTAATACATTCGGTCATTTCATAATCAACTCATCCATGTCCTTTTCTGAAGATATAATCCTTTCGAATTTTTGACTGGTGTATGTTTTTAGAAAACTAACATAATTTCTGTGTATTGAATGATAGAAAATTTTCATTTCAGTTCCTTTCTCAAGTCAGAACTGGAAAATGATCTGGGAATCAGGATGAGATGCTGGTCTGGAGCAATTGCCTGAAATGTGACTACAAGAACTCTAGGAACGAACTTCTTGCAATGGATGCACAGGTATTGAATGCATGACACCTTTCACATAAATCCTTTATACGATGAAACGGATTATCTCACTTTACTCAACTTTTTAGCATTTGCGTTATTTGTATTTGCTCTGATGGTTCGGGTGGCTTGCTTGCTGAGTTGCTTTTTTTTTTCTTTTTTCTTTTTTGAGGAGTTGCTGTGACTGTAAGTACACGGCAGGGGCCAAGCCCATCATTTATTTTGAGAAATGGGCTAAGCCCACAAATAAGTGGTATTTTTCCAATCTTTGGCACGGCCCACTTTTTGATTAGCTCGGCTGCAGTTGAGTTGTCCTAACAAAATCACATGTACTCTACGGCCTAGCCCGTCAGGTTCGCATGTACTCTTAATGGTCACTGGAACAGAGGCTGGGTATGATTTTTACAATTAGCCCTTTTCAAGAATGTTTATCACAAATGGACCCCTGAAAAACACTAATGCAAACATGGACCATTTTCTGGGCACCAAATACTTTGCGCCCAAGGTCTAGAGGTGAGCGCCACATGCCCTGGCGCCCACCTTGCCATGTCATCACGTGAACATGCGCCAGGTAGCTAACTTGGTATGGTGAGTGCCACATGCCCTGGCGCCTACCTTGCCATGTCATCACGTGAACATGCGCCGGGTAGCTAACTTGGTATGGTGAGCGCCAGATTGCTTGACGCCCAGGTTGAAAGGATGAGCGCGACTCGCTGCTCAGCCACGACGGTGCAGCGGGGCGAGAGCTCGGGCCGTGGCAGCGTGATGCAAGCTCCTGCCTCACGACGATGAAGACAGCGGTGCGCGGCCATGGTGAGCTCCAGCCACACAGCAAGGCAGACGGCGGCACAAGGCAAGATCCGGAGGAGGCAGATGACGGCCTGTGGCACGACAAGTCAAGCCACACAGCGACATGGTGCGAGCAGAGCAAGCACGCGCCATGGCTGGGCTTGGGGCATCGAGGTCATGGAGCACAGCTGCACGGCCAGCATGAGTTGGCGCCCCCGCCCCCGAGCTCCTGGCTGCCATGGCGTGCACGAGCTGGCATCTCCGAGCTCCTGGCCGCCATGGCGAGGGCAGCGAAGTGCATGGCGAGCTCCCATTTCTGGGTGGTACCAAATCGAGCTCGATTTGGGGTTGTGGAGCTTGCCTTCGTGAAAAAGAATGCTAATCTTCTCACGACCAATCCGTTTTTGCATTTCAATGTTTACGTGGGCTAAACCATGGTAAAATTAAGCCTTGATTTTGTTCATCAATCAATGGATTTAGTTCCAATTTGTCTATTGTGCTCATTGGCCTTGTTAAATTAGTCAACTTAATGCCGAAATGTTCATCAAGAATTATTTCTGCAGTTATATACTTGTGCTATCATACAACTTCAAAGCATTGACATGGTTAGTGTCCAGGCTGAGAAAGTCTTTTCACTGTACCATGTCCATCTTAAGAAAAACTAACGGCTGTTCTAAAGGACGTCCGCCTTGAAATTTGAGGAGTTCTGGCGGACGTCTTGTTAACATCTCGAGGAGGATGCTCCCAAGGGAAGTACAATGACTGACCTTACTAGTTACAATTTTTCTTACAATTTGCTGATCCATTTTTCCTAAGCAAGAATGCGATCTGCTATCATTTTAAATGGTAAGAAGGCGCAAAACCATTTTAACTTGCATAATACAGGGGTCAATGCGTATGAATGAGATTCCAGTATTTTCAGATATTCCAAACAATAAATGTCAATATTTTCATAACTGAAAAGTCTTGTGCTAGCTTGCTTCCTGTCTCTGTTCTGCAGGATGCTTACCTTTTTTTATTGGCACGGTGGCTACATGTTCAAGGTCTCTGACGGCTGGTGTTCTCATGATGGAATGCTCTGAATTTTTGGATATTTGTATGATGGTTATCTGAATATTATTGTGCTATGCAGTTTGCATCAGCTTTACGGGATAGCTTTTTGGTTTTCTGTAAGATTGCTCCACATGTATATCTGCATCCCCTTTCAATGTATGTGCAGTATCCATCTGTTTGCATCAGTTTATATGCAATGGCATCTCAGTATCTTTGTCCCTTTTCACTCGGCAATGGCAATGGTTTGCATAAGGTTGACAGCATGTTTGTGCATGTGAATCCATGTCTACCGTTATTCCTGCCTGCCGATGTATTTTTGTGAGCCAAAATGCTTCACGTACGGCTGGGTTGTGAAATGTTGAGATTTCCTGATGGGACTGATTGATCATCGGGTTTGAGTGACAGCCAGGTAACCACTCGATCCCTGCGAGGAACAAATTCATGTGGGGAAGGAATACCACACAAACGAAACGAGGCCTCGATAGGACGATGGCCTGACCATGCGTTCCAGTGGGAAAAGAGACACTGTGGATTGGAAGTGCTAGTGGGGCAGCTGTATGAAATAATTTGACCGGTTAAGTGATATGAACCAAAATAAATGAGGTTTATAAAATTTATTTTAGAAGCCTACATAAACACTACTGCAGAATCGAATATCCCAGACGGGGCTTAAGTGCCATCTCAGACGGGAAAAGGACCCTATATAAACACTACTACAGAATCGAATAACTTATAAATCCCCGTCTGATATAGGCTCAAGTTTCACACCTATCAACTGCAGCAATGGGATATTTTACCACACCTAAAATATACAAATTTTGTTATCATAACATTGGATATTGTCATTACAGAATTGAAAGGCTTATGAACCGAGCTGTTTTTTCAATCATTACACTCGCATATTTTATGCTATTTGGCTGCTGAATGTGATGATATCCATGCTGGCTGAAAACTACTTTTTTTTTCTTCAGGTTTATGCAAATGTGGCATACCATATCAGAATGCTGCAAGTTTCGACGAAGCTCAAATAGTTTTAGTCAAGCAGTTAGAGCTCCAGTTGTTGGATATGACTACCAGTTTTGTGGTATGGTTCAATGCCAAAAAAAGCTATACCAGCACTCTAAACGAATGGCTGAAGAAAAGAGTGAATATGTTCCTGAAGTAACCAATGATGGGGTTCCTCCTTTTTCACCAAGATGCTAAGGAGTGCCTCTTGTTTTCACCATGTGTACTAATTGGGTGATCAACATTGGAAGGATATCCCAGATGGAAGTAGTAGGCACAATGCATGCTTTTGCCTCCAACGTTCTGCACATCTGGGAGAGGCAAAGGTCAGACTGGAAAAGGGCTATGTTGGCTCACAAGGGCATAGGCTATCTCAGATGGATGGAAAGGGATGAGATGTCAACACGCAAGGTGGTAGAAGAACGAAACAAGAAGATGGTGCATGTTTCGAGTCAGTGAAGCATACCTTTATCTGCACATGTGCTCCTGATAGATGGTGTTCCGCCTGCTGAAGCTGGCGTGCAGCAATGTATGTATAAATTTCTGGAAGCAATGGAGACCTTCGCTGGCGCCTGCACAGTTACATACAAAAGTTTGCTTCTTCAGGCCGAAGAAGAGAATTTAAGCTCGGCTTGCCCAAGAGAGTGACAAGTTTCCTAGTGAGAGAACTTTTTAAGTGGACCATGATACCGAATGATACAACTTCTATCTTTTGTTTTTGTGTTACTGTTAACTCACATCTTGTGATGTGTGTGTGTGTGTAGCACAACGAGGTTTGTAGCACAGCTCACAACACCTCACATTTAGTCCCTTCTTGTTTAAAAAAAACAGAGGGAAATTTATTTTTCATCCTTGGGCCGGCCCGGCATGACATGTCTAAAACTGGTCATGTTGTGCTTGGGTTGTGGCATAGTATGTCAGAATGCTATCAGATCCAATGCCATGCCTTGTCCAAGGCTAAAAACATAGACTCTACCATAGCTGCTGCAAGTTTCGACTAAGCTCAAATAGTTTTAGTCAAGTAGTTAGAGGTCCAGTTGTTGGATATGACTACCAGTTTTGTGGTATGGTTCAATGTCCAAAAAAGCTATACCAGCACTCTAAACAAATGGCTGAAAAAGAGAGTTAAATATGTTCCCGAAGAAACCGATGACGGGGTTCCTCCTTTTTTACCAAGATGCTAAGGAGCGCCTCTTGTTTTCACCATCTATACTAATTGGGTGGTCAACATTGAAGGATATCCCAAATGGAAGTAGTAGGCACAATGCATGCGTTTGCCTCCAACGTTCTGCACATCTGGGAGAGGCAAAGGTCAGAGTTGAAGCGGGCTATGTTGGCTCATAAGGACATAGGCTGTCTCAGATGGATGGAAAGAAATGAGCAAAAGTTAGTAGGCACAATGCATGCTTTTGCCTCCAACGTTCTGCACATCTGGGAGAGGCAAAGGTCAGAGTTGAAGCGGGCTATGTTGGCTCATAAGGACATAGGCTGTCTCAGATGGATGGAAAGAAATGAGATGTCAATATGCAAGGTTGTAGAAGAACAAAACAGGAAGCTGGTGCATGTTTCGAGTCAGTGAAGCGTACCTTTATTTGCACATGTGCTCCTGCAAGATGGTGTTCCGCCTGCTGAAGCTGGTGTGCAGCCATGTATGTATAAATTTCTTGAAGCAATGGAGACCTTCGCTGGTGCCTGCTCAGTTGCATACAAAGGCCTGCTTCTTCAGGCTGAAGAAGAGAAATTAAGCTCGGTTTGCCCAAGAGATTGACAGAGTTTCCTAGTGAGAGAGCTTTTTAAGCGGACCATGATACTGAATGATACAACTTCTATCTTTTGTTTTCGTGTTACTGTTAACTCACATCTTGTGAAGTGTTTTATGATGTGTGTGTGTGTGTGTGTGGCACAACGAGGTCTGTAGCACAGCTCGACACCTCACGCTTAGTCCCTTCTTGTTTAAAAAACAAACCAAGAAAAAAAGCAGAGGGAAATTTATTTTTCATCCTTGGGCCAGCCCGGCATGACTTGTCTAAAACTGGTCATGTTGAAGTTTCAACGAAGCTCAAATAGTTTTAGTCAAGCAGTAAGAGCTCCAGTTGCTGGATATGACTACCAGTTTTGTGGTATAGTTCAATGCCCAAAATAGCTATACTAGCACTCTAAACGAATGGTTGTAGACGAGAGTTGAATATATTCCTGAAGTAACCGATGATGGGGTTCCTCCTTCGTTGGTGCCTGCACAGTCGCATACAAAGGTCTGCTTCTTTAGGCCCAAAAAGAGAAATTAAGCTTGGCTTGCCCAAAAGAGTGGCAGAGTTTCCTAGTGAGAGAATTTTTCCAGTAGACCATGATACCGGATGATACAACTTTGATCTTTTGTTTTCGTGTTACTGTTAACTCACATCTTGTTATGTGTTTCATGATGTGTGTGTGTGTATGTATGTGTGTGTGTGTGTGTGTGTGTGTGTGTGGCACAACGAGGTCTGTAGCACAGCTTGACACCTCACGTTTAGTCCCTTCTTGTTTAAAAAACAAAGAAAGAAAATAAGCAGAGGGAAATTTATTTTTCATCCTTGGGCCGGCCCGGCATGACTTGTCTAAAGCTGGTCATGTTGTGCTTGGGTTGGGGCATAGTATGTCAGAATGCTATCAGATCCAATACCATGCCTTGTCCCAGGCTAAAACGGTAAACACTACCATAGCTGTTGCAAGTTTCGACGAAGCTCAAATAGTTTTAGTCAAGCAGTTAGAGCTCAAGTTGCTGGATATGACTACCAATTTTGTGGTATAGTCAATGCCCAAAAAAGCTATACTAGCACTCTAAATGAATGGTTGAAGAAGAGAGTTGAATATATCCCTGAAGTTTCACCATGATGCTAAGGAGTGCCTCTTGTTTTCACCATTTTTACTAATTGGGCGATCAACTTTGGAAGGATATCTCAGATGGAAGTAGTAGGCACAATGTATGCTTTTGCCTCCAACGTTCTGCACATCTGGGAGAGGCAAAGGTCAGAGTGGAAGCGGGCTATGTTGGCTCACAAGGACATAGGCTATCTCAGATGGACGGAAAGGGATGAGATGTCAACATGCAAGGTGGTAGAAGAAAGAAAAAAGAAGCTGGTGCATGTTTCGAGTCAGTGAAGCATACCTTTATCTGCACATGTGCTCCTGCAGGATGGTGTTCCGCTTGCTGAAGCTGGTGTGCAGCCAGGTATGTATAATTTTTTTGAAGCAATGGAGACCTTCGCTGGTGCCTGCACAGTCGCATACAAGGGTCTGCTTCTTCAGGCCGAAGAAGAGAAATTATGCTCGGCTTGCCAAAAAGAGTGGCAGAGTTTCCTAGTGAGAGAACTTTTACAGTAGACCATGATACCGTATGATACAACTTCTATCTCTTGTTTTCGTGTTACTGTTAACTCACATCTTTTGATGTGTTTCATGATATGTGTGTGTGTGTGTCAGTGCGTGTGTGTAGCACAACGAGGTAGGTCTGTAACATGGCTCGACACCTCATGTTTAGTCCTTTCTTGTTTAAAAAACAAAAAAGAAAGCAGAGGGAATATTTTTTTTCATCTGTGGGCCGGCCCAGCATGACTTGTCTAAAACCGGTCATGTTGTGCGTGGGTTGTAGCATACTACATCATAATGCTATCAGATCCAATGCCAGACATTGTCCGAGGCTAAAAACATAAACACTACCATAGCTGCTACAAGTTTGGACGAAGCTCATATAGCTTTAGTCAAGCAGCTAGAGCTCGAGTTGCTGGATATGACTACCAGTTTTGTGGTATGGTTCAATGCCCAAAAAAGCTATACCAGCATTCTAAACGAATGACTGAGGAAGAGAGTTGAATATGTGCCTGAAGTAACCGATGATGAGGTTCCTCCTTTTTCACCAAGAAGCTAAGGAGCACCCCTTGTTTCACCATTTGTAATAACTGGGTGACCAACATTGGAAGGATATCCTAGATGGAAGTAGTAGGCACAATGTATCCCAGACAAGTATAAATTCCTTGAAGCAATGGAGACCTTCACTGGTGCCTGCACAGTCGCATACAAAGGTCTGGTTCTTTAGGCCGAAGAAGAGAAATTAAGCTCGGCTTGCCCAAGAGAGTGACAGAGTTTCCTAGTGAAGACTTTTACAGTAGACTATAATACTGGATGATACAACTTCTATCTTTTGTTCTTCGTGTTAATGTTAACTCACATCTTGTGATGTTCATGATGTGTGTGTGTGTGTGTGTGTGTGTGAAGATATATCTTGCAATGTGTTTCAAAAACCTTGATGGAGGAGTGTGTGAGTGTTTGTAGGAACCACTCGATTGATCTCTAGGAACCAAAATTTGGATCCCATCTCATTGCAAGATCGATGACATCGGAGTTGTGGTGTGCGATTTTGGCCTCGGTTCTCCCCTGCGCGAGCTCTTGCGCTGAAGAATCCCTAGTTGTACCTGGCCTCGTGGCGCCATGTGCGGCCTCGCACACCTCGTGCAAAGCCACGCCTGACACACACTATCCCTCTTCCCTCTGTTTCAACTTTCTTCCTAGCACCTCGTGACAGTTGGATCAAGTGAGTTGCATTGTAATTGGAGGCCTCCTAAAGGAAGAATGGAGGAGCAAGCGGCTCCTAGAAGGTAGCGGTGCCCTGGCGAGCCTCGGTGTGTGTAGGCGGCGGCATTGCAGTGATGACAGGGGTGGTCGCTTTTTCTACTAGTGACCGAGAGGCGGGAGGACACTATTCAAAATAGTGACCATTACTTGGGTCCCTCAATCTAACCCGTGCGATCCAAGAGTCAGATTTCACTTGAGGTTCCTCATGTGTCAGTTCTGCTGGCGCGGCACGGATGGGAGCTGGAACAGGACGGTGCCATGGCGACTGTTGACGGTGTAAAAAACAGAAACTTATCGTCAACTTATCGGTAAATAAAAGGCGAGCACCAATGTTCTATGCATTAAACTAATAAATTTCGACAAGTTTCGGATGTAAGCTTATTTTGCAAGGTACAAAGGAATATTGGTACAAAAGTGCTTATACTCATAAAGAAATATCAAGTATGCAAAAGCACAAGACTCCGCTCCGACAATCCCGGCAACACTCAAAGGAAGAATCAAGGAATGACATAGGAAATAATTATCCAAACCGGAGATTTGATCTCTCCATGACAAAGCCCTCGTCGAGATAGTTAAAATGGACTTTTGAATCACCAAATTCGGAATCCAGGAGCAGAAGTTACACCAATGCCAAAATTGAGAGCCAGGCTGAAAAGCAGTAGGCCGGCCGGCCCAAACCTAGGC
>LAPY01003390.1:47115-58115 GCA_000970635.1 Eragrostis tef | reverse complement strand
TACGAATTTGGCGGCGGCGCGACAGAGCTCGGGATGGTCGGACTTGAAGAAGAAGTCTCGATTCGAGCCTCACGGTGGGGAAGAAGGGTAGGCGGACATTGAGGAGTTTAGAGGGGGTCACGGCGTAGCTAGGGCGAGGTAGCTCGGTCGGGGTTCGCGCTGCGGCGGCGGATGGCGAGCTCGAGCTCTAGCTCGGCAATGGCGAGGGCTTTAGCTAGGTTTTGGAGGAAGAACGGCGGGGAGCGAGCGAGAAAGAGAGAGTGCCGACATAGAGGAGCGTATTTTGACGCCGAGACGAGGTCGTGGGGTGGCCAGGGCGTCGCGGCGCGGTCCGGACGCCGTCGGCCACGCGGCGGAAAAACTCCGGCGTCCTCAGTGAGACATGTGAGGCTGACGAGCGGGTCCCACATCATCTTTCTTTTTTCCCGGAATTTTCCAAACTGTGATTTTCCCCAAAATTTGGCACATCATTTGAAGTAGCAAATGAACTCCAAAAATTGTGAAACTGGTCTTGATCGAAAAAGGAGAAGATGGAGAATACAGTGACATAACATGCACATCTCAATTCACAAAGGAATTCATATGGCAGTTGGTCAAAATTGGTCAGTTTGGACACTTTGGGGATTTATTTGAGCATCCAAACGAATTTCTAAAATCTCCAGAAATTCTCCAAAATTCTCATCTGAGATGGGCTATCTCTAAGATGTTTGGTTGGGGCAAGTTGTTACAGAAAAGTTTGAGTTTCTTCACAAGCATAGGGTTGGCACTTGTTTGAATTTTGATTTTGAATTTTGAAATGGATTTGATTTCATTTCTGTTCAGCTTGGGAATGTGCACTAACTAAGATTTCAGTGACACGGGGTGTCACAGGAATGCTTCAAATAGAGATGTCATGGCTTTGCGCCAAGTATGCTGCATATATTGAGGAGATGCAACGGTACAAGAAGGATTACAGTAAATTATTATTGTTATGGGACTTCTGCTTCTTCCTCAATGGTAATTACTAACCTGCACGGTGATTTTGCATCTCCCTAATCGTTCCAATCATGCATCGAATGTTTTATTGAGTTTCGTTTCTAGGTAAACTATATTTAACATCAACTAGGATTTACCAGTTTTTTCTGAGTAATAGTGATGTTTTTTTTTTCAAATCAAGCATTACAAATGATTCCATTGAGAATCGAGTCTAACCGCTTAGCTAGTTTATTTACCCAATGGTAAGCCAAGGCCTGCTAAGGAGCTTTTCCCTATTTTATTGTTTCGTTATTCTTTGACAAGTGAAATGTTCCTCACCTGATGGTAGCATTACTTAGGGAGGTAGGGCTAGGATAAGACATTACAGCCAATGGTTTCTTGTGCAGTAACAAGCTAGCTAGCGTTCAGTTTCAACTTGGCTAGGGATTATTGTTCAGGTGTCGAGTGGGCTGGCCTAGTGGGGAAATGCTGGGTCTACTTAAATCATTTACAAAATTCCTACAAATAGCTGGTGTGGCGGCGCGTGATTGATTGATACATTCTTTGCTCCTTGATTTAATGAAAAACTGACCTATCATTGATTGCCACGTCAGCAAGTGCGTAAAACTTTTAAGTAGATGTTGCATTGCTCGGCCTAGTGATGTGGTTGGAGAGGCCCAGGACTGTGATGCCTGGTGCTGGGGTTGATAAGTTTATGGTCAGAAGTGACAGTTGGAAAATGCAAGAAAATAGTATGGGACGATACATTCAATCATCATCACTTCTCTCACGATACATATATAATTAAATAGCCTTTGGTCAAAAAGTCCTATATACATGTTTTGGAAGTTAGCATATCACAGCCACCAGAGCAATAAACTTACTATCATTTTTTTCTATAACTTTTTTATACTAATCCAACTTTTTTTTCCCTAGATATGTTCTTGCCCAGCATCTTGCCCTTGCCGATTACCTGAGAGTTGCAATACCGATGACATTACTCTCAATTCACTTGAAGAGGTAGAAATTGATTTCGTGGAAGGATCGCCTGAAGAAGTAGAACTATTTGTAAAGCAGCTATCAAAGTGCAACGCAGCTGTCCTTAAAAAGGTAGCCATCAATTATAGATCACGTCATGATACCCTGATAACTAACGCATTTTGTGCAAAGGTTCGTAGTATGTATCGTCAAGATCTCAATGTAGAATTCAATGTGACTTGACATTGGAGCCCGGGGTGTGTCGTCTAATGAACAATATCCTTTTTTTCTTGTAAATGGTACGATGTCCTTAAGGTCGTTGCCAACTTCAGATTAAGTTCCAATGTGCAAGGCATCAATTTATGCTAGTAAAGAAATGACAATTTCGTGACTTTGTGGTGTGGCGGAAAATTCTAGTATCTCCTAGGGAAAATTTTTTAGGTGCCATTGCAAAATTGCATAATCCCGAATATGCCATTGTCAGTGACACAGGTGGGTCCCACCTGTCACTGAGACACTAATGGCATATACGGGATTACAAAACTTTTGCAATGGCACCTACGAAATTGCCTATCTCCTATCCATCCTCTGTTTCCTAACAGATTTTGTGTTATCTACTGTTATTTCTTCTTCTTCTTCTTCTTCCAAAATTATTATTATCAGATGCGTCAATATATGGAGCATCCTTTCTTATCACTATTCCTGAGCGCCAAGCATCCGAGACCAGTTGAGCAGCTGCTGCTCAAGGATAATGACCTCGTCCATGAAAGAGCTAGCCACCCTGGCCGCTGCATTGCTGGATGAATCCTTCGTCAATGGTGCAGGTCAACGAGTGCTCCCGCCGTTGCTTCTGGAGGCCCGGTCGCTGCAACACCTTAGGTGCCGCGGCTGGAGAGCCCCACGACAGGGTAACCCAAAATTGCCGCCTTGTACACCCAGAGTTGTGCCGCATTTGTGCACCACATCGGCATCAGCTGCAAGTAGGGATGATGCACTGTGTCTCTGCTTGGCGCCTCGGCCTGGCAACGGGGCGAGAGGGCAGGGGATGAAAAACCATCCCCGTTAACTTAACAGGACAAAAGTACGCCCCATCCTCATCCTCGGCGGATTCTGATCCCGATCGGAACCTCGCGGGGTCGGCATTGAGCTGTGGCGACCGCGTCGTAAGCGAGGGTGCTTTCGGAGACGTGGGACGACTGGGCAGAGGGCGGTGCGGTGACGCGGGCGAGGGTGACAGAGGCGTCATAGAAGAGGAGGCGGGTCTAAGCTCCTCAATGTCGATCAAGACAGGCGAGGGAGCAGCGGAGGTCAGAGGGAGATGGTTGCGGGAGCCTGGCCTGGCGACATGATGGCACGTGCCAGGCGGCCGTTGTGCATGGCAGCGGTGTTGTGCAAGAGCAGCATGCGACACGTCCACGGGGTGCGGCATCGAGGGCGGCAGCTTCAAGTCGAAGGAGAGAGGCAGCTATATTTTGGAAGGAAAATGGAGAAGTGAGTATATATTCATCCTTGGAAGAGCTAATGGCCTTTTTTAACTTCATTTTGGGTTTACGTGGGCCTCTGCGGGGAAAATCCCATCCCCACTACCAATCTGGGAGACTCAATAAGCTAGGCCACAGGCCGACTTGCGCCCTGTAGCTTTGCACAGGAGCAGCGGGTAACGCAATAAACGAGGCCCAATACTTAGGAACATGACAATGGCTGGCAGGCAGGTCCATACAAGTCGAAACCCCATGGCTCAAAAGCAAACCCGAGCCACCGTCACACGAACCCTAAAGTCTCCGTGACGTGACAAACCTGCGAGCGGCGGGCACTCGTCACGCTACGTGGGGACATATTTGGTGCAATGAGCCATATCTATGCAATGGGGCAAAATTAACATCTCAACTGTTCCATCCAAATCCGACGGACATCAGGCGAGCGGGTTCCCCTCTACCATTGTTTTACGCTAAACCCCTCACACGAGTATTATTTTTCCATGAAAATTTCGTCCATCTCCGATCCCCTTGCTCGCCTCTCCTGGATCGTTTTGGGCATGAATTGCCGCCGCCCTCGCCCTTTAACCCTTCGCCTCACATAGTCCTCGCCCTCCTACGGACTCTGCTGCCAGCTGCACTAGACTGTTGGTGCTCCTCAAATTACTGCCCGCAGAATGGTGTGCAAGTGATTTACGATCTACGGTGGCCCGGTAGCTATGGCCTGCGGCTTAGATGTTGGTTTTACGACACCCCAAAATTATTTCTTGAGCCGCGAGCAGCTGGAGAAAATAGATGCATGCAGAAATTGATGCGCACGAACTTTGCAATCTAGGAAGTTATCTGATGGTACTTCAGGAATCAACACATTATCAGGTTGTGTGTTTTTCGTCCAGATCTGCCTTTGGATTTTCGAAGCTGCTTGATTGTTTCTTGGAATTGATTGTTTCTCTAGGAAAATTAGCTCGCATCTAACAATCAAACATAGCAAATACAAAACGAACAAATTAGCACTGCCGCATGGACAGTAATAACAGCAGCAAAAGTCGACCTTGTTGGTCATTACCGGGCATCGAGAACTACCGGAACAATTGCGGCTGCGCGCAGCTGCATGTCTTATGTGCGAAGTGAAAAAGTTGCAAATCAATGGTGTAGGGCGGAATGAGGAGGGCGCAATAGGCAAGGACACGCCCTAGCTTGCAGATCGATCATGGTGGGAAGACGAAGAGGATTGACCGTATTGGAGATGAACTACCAAAGAGATTAGGATCTAAGTAGGAAACTTGAGGGGTTAAGCGTAAAACTTGTTCTGTGGGGAAGGGAACCCGCCTGCCTGAATAAGCTCTGTTGGATTTGGATCGAACAACTAAAATGTAATATTGCAACATTGCACAAATATGGCCTATTGCACCAAATATTTCCCCGCGTACGTAGGCCACCGGCGTCGCCATCTCATGGACCACATCAGCGGCCTCCCCGACGATCTCCTGCACGGCATCCTCGTTCGCCTCCGTTCCGCTCGCGCGGCCGCGCGCACGAGCTTGCTATCCCACCGCTGGCGCCGCGTCTGGACCGAACTCCCCGAGCTCGTCCTCGGCGGCAGCGCCGATGCGCAGCCGTCGGAATCATTAGCGACCTCCATCGACGCCGCCATCTCCGCCTCCGCCGCGCGGGCCGTGGAGCGTCTCGTGATCGCCATGCCGAGCGACATCCGCGTCCCGGCACGCAGCATCGCGCCGTGGCTGCGTTTCGCCTCCCAGCGCTTGGTGGGCACGCCTACGGTGGCCCGGTAGCTATGGCCTGCGGCTTAGATGTTGGTTTTACGACACCCCAAAATTATTTCTTGAGCCGCGAGCAGCTGGAGAAAATAGATGCATGCAGAAATTGATGCGCACGAACTTTGCAATCTAGGAAGTTATCTGATGGTACTTCAGGAATCAACACATTATCAGGTTGTGTGTTTTTCGTCCAGATCTGCCTTTGGATTTTCGAAGCTGCTTGATTGTTTCTTGGAATTGATTGTTTCTCTAGGAAAATTAGCTCGCATCTAACAATCAAACATAGCAAATACAAAACGAACAAATTAGCACTGCCGCATGGACAGTAATAACAGCAGCAAAAGTCGACCTTGTTGGTCATTACCGGGCATCGAGAACTACCGGAACAATTGCGGCTGCGCGCAGCTGCATGTCTTATGTGCGAAGTGAAAAAGTTGCAAATCAATGGTGTAGGGCGGAATGAGGAGGGCGCAATAGGCAAGGACACGCCCTAGCTTGCAGATCGATCATGGTGGGAAGACGAAGAGGATTGACCGTATTGGAGATGAACTACCAAAGAGATTAGGATCTAAGTAGGAAACTTGAGGGGTTAAGCGTAAAACTTGTTCTGTGGGGAAGGGAACCCGCCTGCCTGAATAAGCTCTGTTGGATTTGGATCGAACAACTAAAATGTAATATTGCAACATTGCACAAATATGGCCTATTGCACCAAATATTTCCCCGCGTACGTAGGCCACCGGCGTCGCCATCTCATGGACCACATCAGCGGCCTCCCCGACGATCTCCTGCACGGCATCCTCGTTCGCCTCCGTTCCGCTCGCGCGGCCGCGCGCACGAGCTTGCTATCCCACCGCTGGCGCCGCGTCTGGACCGAACTCCCCGAGCTCGTCCTCGGCGGCAGCGCCGATGCGCAGCCGTCGGAATCATTAGCGACCTCCATCGACGCCGCCATCTCCGCCTCCGCCGCGCGGGCCGTGGAGCGTCTCGTGATCGCCATGCCGAGCGACATCCGCGTCCCGGCACGCAGCATCGCGCCGTGGCTGCGTTTCGCCTCCCAGCGCTTGGTGGGCACGCTGGATCTCCGTGTGCAGTGCCAAGACAACCCCACGCCGAAAATTTGTCGTCGAGAGGAAGAGCAGGAGGTTGAGCTACCCGTGTGTCACAGAGCGACAAGGATCACGCTCTTCCTCGGACAAGAATGGCGTCTGTGTTCCTGCCTCCGGCCGGCCGCCGGATCGTTCATGGCGCTGACCTACCTTGCTATACACCATACGAGCATGGAAGCCCGGGCGCTGGAATTCCTTGTGTCCTCGCAGTGCCCACGCCTGGAGAACATGGACCTTTACATCACCTTGGTCGCTGCCTCCGACGTCTCCCTTCGCTCGGACTCCCTCATCACACTATATTATCACGCTGCAAAAACACGCCGGCTACACATCGTCGCGCCTAGGATGGAAAAAACTGTGGATTTCTCGCGACATTGAAGCTCATACAATCTCCGCACCGAAGTTAGCCAAATTTATTGTGGACGACGTCCGTGTAGTCTACTACCCTTGCCGCCATGATCACCAGCTTGTCTACACTGAACGTCGCATCGGGCTGCTACAAGTTGATACTCTGACCCCGTCATCCGTTTTGCAGATGTTTGATAAAGTTGACGAATTGGAACTAAGTATCAGCATTTATATGCTAAAGGTGCGTTCATTCAATTAATGGATATTGTCGCAACAAAATATTCTTCTACTGATCGTTTGTTTATTTTGCGTGTCCCTCATCACAGTTAGGAGGGAGAAAGAGCTTCTTGAATGATGAGACAACCAAGCTTCCCAGGTGTGAGACCTTACGGATATTATGGACTTCTTACGCGAAGTATGGTGGTCGCTTTACACCTACCATGCTAAATGTCTTGAGGAAATGCAACGGCATAAAGAAGTGTACCGTAGAATTTTGTCATTCTAGCTGGTTACAGCATGGTAATCTCTCGAAGCTCTGTTCTTTGTTGCCATCCGCCTAATTAATATTGTGATTCCTGCAATGGTGGTTGGTTGACTGTGGCCCTGGCGCCCTGCACCTTGATCTTCATTTAGAACTGTGATGCATCTCTGCCTCTGGTGATTAGGAGAATAGAAGTGTACTGTAAAATTTTGACCTAGTGTTTTCTTCTTTCACTACAAGAAATCTGGCCTTTTACAACGATTCTGCTGTGACGATTGACTGAAATGTTGCTAGAGAGTCTATTTTATAACGATTCATATTGGTCTGGTGAGTTTTGCGACGAAGTTTACATGTGTGTCATAAAAAAACAAACAGAAATCGTCGTAAACAAAGACAGAGCTATATTGTGACGAATGTTTGCTAGTGATAAATTCTCGTAACTTTGAACTTTCGTCATTTATTGGGGGTCTCACATGTAATGTTTAGTGTAAGTAATAAAAAATAAAAAATATATACCGAGAATTCAAACAAGAGTTGAAAATTAATTTCTTTGTCTAAACTCGTATTTCATAGTCTTTTTCTGCAAACGACATCACAACTGGGATGGTCCTTAATTTCACAGCTAGCATTTCGGCTGTAGAAAAGGAAAAAAAAAACGGTTGAACGTTGGACTCGAAACAACGCCCTCCTAACTGCGACCGCAAACTCTTAACACTCCGAGATCAAAAAAAAAAAACTCTTAACACTCCAGCTTGTTGAATTTCGTATTTACAGAAGGACGCAATTTGTTTAAGAAACTAATTGCTGTCGATGCGCGCAAGTTTCGCATGGGCTGAATACGTCTGCCTTGGGCTGATTTTAACCAATATGGGCTCATCTGACTTGTGCTTCCATGGTTGGTTGCTACCCGGCCAAGCTGGGCCACCTGGGCGACCCATGCAGTGTTCGCTCGGTAAAAAAAGCCAAAAAAAAATAGAAATTGCATTGGTTGGGATTTGAAGACGCGACCTCACGGTTTTAAAATACAGTTTTCTTTCTGGCATTCTTGCATCGTCATCTCAAATGCCTTCAAATACAGTTCCCAAGTGCAAAAGTTCATTTGTAATTTATAAATGGAGATCTATCAGACCTTTCAATGAAAAGTGCAGTTAAATTAAATGGGTTGAAACTGGATCTTCTTGATGTTTGAGTCTCATAACTAAAGCATGACTAGTAACCTGTCAAATAACATGGCATTCACCCTCGGAGTATCGAAGTTTCAGTATTAGTCTTTTTGACGTTTACATATTAATGAGCTTGTGACATACAGAATCATGTAGAAGAATGGGAAGTCCCATGGAAATTAACTCATTGTAGAATTATTTGTATGTATCATTTAATTTCCAATTAATCATTGTTAGGGAGCACCCTCAGTTTTCTTAACTATAATCGTTAAACCTTCTCATTCCAGTTTTATTCATTCTTTTTCAGCTTTGATTCAATCTGAAGAAACAAGGGTCAAGCAGGCAGGACAGAAGAGTTTGAAGAAAGCACAACAGAAAGGCTAATGCCCTATTTCGTTTTGTGGCCATTTTTTTTAGACAACGTGTTTTTTTTTTTGAAGCCTAGACAACGTTTTGTAGACAACCTGTTGTAATCCTTCCAGCATGGGCTACAATCCTGCATGGGTTGTATGTGGCTTGTATGTTAAAATCTGTTGTGCTGTCTTCCAAATGAATTTTGCTATTTTTCGAATGTGCTCCTGTGTTTTTAGGCCTAATACATATTCTCGTTTGTTTGTGAGACATTGCTCGTCTTTTGCCCAGTCCGTACATAACAGAGCCCACGTTAAACGGACCAATTAATCTGTATTGGTGCAGAAAAAAAATGCTAAAAGGATGAAATGAGGCTCACCATTGGAAGCCCATAACAGACTGGGCTTAGCCCACGAAGGGTGGTTAGTTCATAGGTTTTTATTGGGCCAAATTGTATTTTGCGATGTTTTTGACTGTGAACGTCGCAGAACATGATTCTAAACATGCAGTCTGCGACAAACGCAGTTTCGTCGCGCTAGCGTCGCAGATTATTCATCCTGACATAAAATCCAGTTTTACTGGCGTCGTAAAAGGCCAGATCTCTTGTAGTGTTTCCAGGAACGAGCATCAAAGAGCTTGGAGACTAGCGACATTACTCTTGGTTCACTTGAAGAGGTAGAAATTGAATGGAGTTCAGGTTCATTTCAAGAAATAGAGTTCTTTGTGAAGCATCTATCCAAATGCAGTGCAACGCTCCTTGAAAAGTGGTCATCAATTGTATATCACCCAAAACCACCACATCAACCAAGGAGGAATGTGAAGAGCTGAACAGGATGTGTGCTCCGAATTTCATTGTCGAATTTAATGTGATTAATTCAAGTGTGAGGGAGTTACATTAAGGTTGATGCAGTTTGTTTAAAGCACTGGTCCGTAGTAGTCCTTGTTTTACTGTTTAGTTCTGACATGCACATGTGTACTTATTAGAAAGAAAGAAAACGTCTTGCTTGTTTTGCTACCGCGTCAAATTCATATATCTGCGACCCCTTATTTTTTTAGGGAAATATATCTTCTTTTTTTTAGGACTTTTAGCGAAATATATCTGCAAGCTAATGAGAATCGCTGAAAGGCCCATAAAATGCAAAGGCTGAAAGCCCATATAGTTATGCAACGCCCAAACAAGCTTGTTCAGGTTTTCACGCCGATCGAGTCGCATCGATTCCTTCCGCCACCGCGACCCGAACCCTAATCAAGTCAGTCCAGTGGCAAGTCGGAGGGCGGCCGAAGACCACCGCCGTCACCATGCCATGGATCGCATCAGCGACCTCCCCGACGAGCTCCTGCACAGCATCCTCGTTCGCCTCCATTCCGCTCGCGCCGCAGCGCGCACTAGCTTGCTATCCCGCCGCTGGCGCCGCGTCTGGGCCGAACTGCCCGAGATCTTCCTCGGCAGCAACGATGCGCCGCCACCGGCCTCGTTCGTGGACGTCGACCCGAGCGACTGCCACGTCTCGGCACGCCGCATCGCCCCGTGGCTGCGTTTCGCCTCCGAGCGCTTGGTGGGCACGCTCGACCTCTGTGTGAATTGCCGCCCGATGCCAGGAAACTTTGCTGAAGTGGAGGAGGAGGTTGAGTTGCCCGTGTGTGTGAGAGCGAAAGAGATTACGCTCTTTCTCGGAGAGCAATGCCGTTCCTGTCTCAAGCCAGCTGCCGGATCGTTTGCAGCACTGACAGACCTGGTGATAGAGAAGACCAGCATGGAAGCCCGCGCGCTGGAAGCCCTTGTATCCACGCAGTGCCCATGCCTCAAGAACCTGGTCCTTGACATCACCTTGGTTACCGCCTCCGATGTCTCCTTACACTTCCACTCACTCATCTTTTTAGTTTACGATGTCCAAAGAACACGCCGGCTAGAGGTCGCTGTAGCGTCTCCGCTATCCGCAGGATCGAGTCGGTGCGTGCTGATGAACAGACACAACAGTACATCACATAAAGGGCACAAATTTAGTCTTTAAGTTATTACATTAATCCGATTAAAACATCGAGTAGCACAGCGGAAGTCCAACAAGGAAATAAAGTACAAGTTCGACGAACAATGATACAAGAAGCACGCGCTCACGATACATGAATCCGCATCACAAGCCCGATGATGCGAACTCAGCTGGAGATCACTCATCCAGCTCCCAGTGAACCGTCCAGCCCTCAGGAGGCTGTCCGTCCCACTGGCCACCTCCACCAGTCGGGTCAGGAACAAAAACGCTACCTGCATAAAAATCACAGAGCCAAACCCTGAGCAACTAAGACTCAGCAAGACTTACCCGTCAACGTGGCTAACTACAGCCGACTCCTAGTATGCAAGGCTACAAGGG